>JAMQGT020002453.1:0-59742 GCA_024447675.2 Pterophyllum scalare
CAGGGTCATTGGCTCAAAGGCTCACTGATGCACGTGGCGAGTGAAGGCTGGGCCATGTGTGGTCCAGTCCAACAGGTGAGCTACTGTAGCTTACATTGCTGAAAAGCTTAATGCTGGTTCTGAAAGAAAGGTGTCAGAATACAAAATGCATCATAGTTTGTTGTGTATGAAGCTCGCATAGCAGCGGACCAGTCAGGGTGTCCATGCTGACCGCTTTTCACTGCCGAAAGCACCAATTATGGACATGTGAGCATCAGAACTGGACCACAGAGCAATGGAAGACGGTGACCTGCTCTGATGAATCAAGTTTTCTTTTACATCATATGGATGGCCGGGTGTGTGTGTGTGTGAATGTCACTTCCTGGAACCCTTGGTGCTAGAATTCACTTTGGGAAGAAGGCAAGTCCAGCAGAGTCACTGTGATGATTTGGACAATGTTCTGCTGGGAAACCTCGGGTCCTGCCATCAATGTGGATGTTACTTTGACACGTACCACCTACCAAAGCACTGCTGCAGACCATGTACGCCCTTTTATAGAAACAGTATTTCCTGATGGCTGTGGCCACTTTCAGCAGGATAATGCAAACAAAATATTGACACTATGGGCACAATTATGTTCACTGTGAGGTGTGCTGAGTTGCGTTGCCAGCTATTTGGACTTTAATGGCTGTTATTTTCAGAAGAGAGTAAATCTATATAAGGGTTGTCCCAGTGTTGTCCCTTGAAAAGATATAAAGTGCTATAGAAATTTGAGGGTGTACTCTTGTGACATACTGTAGATAAGATGTATGTATGCATTTACAATTTCTTTGTTGATAATGTACATCAAGCATTCATTTGTTGGTTTGCTGACTGTAATTTTTTTCTTTTCTAAAGATGATCAGCCAGTATTTGACTCCACCAGAACGGGAGAGGAACATATATCATGAAACAGGTGAAGATTGTTCTGATATTACTGACAGCAGTGACGTCACCAGATGACACAGGTTCTTTGTCATGTGTTGTTTGTACTGTTCAAGATAAATCATTGCAGCAGTATTTTTACCCTGTGAAGGGAGTGTTAAAATGTTCAGAGAAGTCAAAATCTGTACTGTTAGCAATACAAGGGCTGCAACTAATGGTTAATTTCAATATAGATTTTTTAAAATTATACTTCAGATTTCAGTTTTTCAATGTCAGAAAAATGTTTTTGGAGTCTGTAATCTTCTATTTGTGCCTCTTGTCCAACCAGCATCCAAACCCAAAGGGATTTTTATTTACATTCATATATTCACTGAAAAGCTTCACATTTAAAACAATCCCAGTGACTGCTTCTGTTTAACACTTTCTTTGGATATGTTACTTGGAGAAATTTACAAAAACATGTTTTGATTTAACATTCAAATAAAACTTTTGAACTGTTGAATTAATCTGACCTAAGTCTCTCATTGAGAACAACTTCTGAAATTCAACCTAAGAAATAAATAGAAAATACTGATGGGCTGGCAGCCTGTCCAAGGTGTACCCTGCCTCTCGCCCTATGATAGCTGGGATAGGCTCCAGCCCCTCCACCACCACGAAAAGGATAAGCAGAAGAAATTGGATGGGATGGATGGATGTATTGTACTATTAATACAACAGCTGGTGTGTAGATAATTGGAAGTGCATAAGGTAATTAAATAGAATATTTTATGATGCAGAGTTTATTTTTAGTTTTTTTTAATCATGGTGTAATACATTTATTTAATTATTGTGCTCAGTGATGCTGGTCTCACATTGTTCACTCGTGAAATTTTGATCAGTCTGTTTTTCTTTTGTCCTTAAATTGTGACATTTATTCAACAAATACCAGGTTTCCTTAAAGTAGCAGTATCTAATCATGGATGGGAGATCCATCAACTGGGCCTTTACATAATACTGTGTAACTTAAATTTATTGTTGTAAAGTTGCTTAGCAGAACCTTTTGCTCAGCATATTTTTTGCCAGTCAAAGGTCATAATTGGTTCCACAAAGTAAGTTTAACCTGGAAGTGTATTGAGCGGTACTCAGGAAGAATGAAACAGCAGACAGTGTGTACACATGGTCCTCACGTACTACTAAATACCTGACGAGTCCCCAGAAGGCTGTTCCTAGTCAGGTCTGGGAACTCTACTGTGTGTGAGTCAGAATTTAAAGTGACGACTATGTTTCAGGTCCTTTGTGACATACTGCCTGATTTTTTTTTTCAGTGCTGTACAACTAGGGATGGGAATTGTTAAGAATTTCGCGATTCGATACCTTCTCAGTTGTCTTATCTATTCTCTTATGGATTCTGATAGGGTTAGTGAATAAAATGTACCACAAATGGGTTGGCTTGCATTAACTCTTTTAAATATAAAGTAGAACAAAATCAAAACTGGCATAAAAAAAATTAAAACTCCTCTTTGAAAATTGATACTCTTTAATATTTTAACATAAAACACAAGTGCAAGGTGTGCGTGACGCAGCCTCTAGAGCCAGCCAGACTCTTTCAGTCCTCATCAACTAAATTTTACAGGGAGATGAAGATTATTCATACAGTATAGTGAAAGCAGTACAGCAAAATAGTGCTACAACTATCGATTACTCTATTGATTAATCAAGTGATCTAATTAGAAATGCTGTTAGTATTAATAATCCATCTGCATATTTTAACTTCCATACTGCAGTTTTTGCGCTGCGTGAAACAAACAGCGGTGGATGGAGCAGCTACAGAACTTGTTCTCTGCTTTCTTCACTTACTGATTAGGTGGTTGATGAAGGACCTCCAGCTGTTTCCCAGTAAAGGTTTTAACGGTGGTTACAGGAAAAAGCGCCGCTGTTTTTGACGCTAGAAACATGTTTACTTTCGCCCTGCCCAAGCTCACGGTCTCTGTAACGGCTCCACCTTTTTGCACTTGCTGCGTGTGCACAGACTGCACGTAAAACAGCTGCTGTCTATTGAAACACTGTGAACATAATTTTGTAATGCTTTTATCTCAACGCTTCTGTCTTCACACTGTTGGACATATTCTGATGTAATCACATAATGTGTCCTCACGTCAATGGAATCGATAAACAGAATTGTTAAGCAAGCAGACTAACGATTCTGTAACTGAGGAATTGAATTACTGGGAACCGGCTCTACAAGAACTGGTTTTTGATTCCCATCCCTCTATGCAAGCGACCAAGCAAAGGCTGGTGCCCACAATGCATGTTCTGGTCAGGTGCCCCCACAAACAGCAATAAAGACAAGGATGTGTGTGCTTAAAAATGTTTGGAGACTTTAAAACTATTAAAAAACCACAACAAACAAAGAATACGCCTTTTTATACTTTGTTTTAATCATTTCTGTGTTCATCCAATCCAAATTTATTTATAAAGCACATTTAAAACAACAGGATTGACCGAAGTGCTATACATGAAAAAAAATAATAACACAATAAAATTAATACACCAAACGCACCAATAAATATATACTAAGAAAACCAAAAAATATAAAAAATAATACCATACCCTAAGAGAGCTCTCACTCAGCCTGAAAGCCAAAGAACAAAAATGAGTTCTAAGATGCACTTTAAAAACATGCAGACTGGAGGCTGGCTAACATACTTAGTTGAGGGGTTTTGCCCCCCCCCCCCACACACACACACACACTTTCTTAAGCTCTAATTTTAGGAACACTGAGGAGCAGCTGGCCAGCAGATCTCAATGACCTAGAGGGAACATAAGGTGTTAGGAGTTCAGCCAGATATGATGACACCAATCCTTTTAAGAGATTTAAAAACATACAATAAAATCTTAAAATCAATCCTAAAATGCATTGAAGGCATGACAGAGAGGACTGGTTTACACCAATGGTGTAAAGCATTACAATAGTTGAGTAGAGATAAAAGCATGTATAACTCTCAAAATTGTTAAAGGATAAGAAGAGCTTGACCTTAGAAGCTTCAGTTGGTACCATATCTTTTCAGAATAGGTCCGAGGGGAAGTAGATATAAAGAAAAAAGTAATGGGCCCAGAGCAGAACCCCGTGGAACTCCACATAGGAGCAATGACTGACGCTGACTAAACCCTCTCTCTGGCAAGTGTGACCTAAACCACTCCAAAGCTGTGCCTTTGTGTTTTTTGTTCATGTTTTATACTGTTTGAGTGTGTGCAGTATGGAATGTGTTCTTATTTCTTTCTGCTAAAATACATGTTGATCCAAACATTTCCACAATCAATCAGACTGATGTCAAACTGAACCTTTGATCTGACTTTTCAGTGTTTGTGTTTGTAACCTTTGTGCTCAGACCTCTGCAGTGTCTTCATGATTTCAGTCACAGCATCGTACTAACAGACTTTCTCTCCTGTGAAGGGCGAGCTCTTGATGGCTGTTAAATTATTATTTTTTGGTCCCGGACCTTAAGGCCACTCCACCACCCCACCCCCAAAACTTACAGGGGGGGACGCCTGCTTTGATTTATGTTGATGCATTCTTTAAAGTACATCTGTATTTGTTTATTAGTTTATTAGAGAAGCAAACATATGTAAAGGTCACAGGGTCGAGCTACCTGTACAGGTGTGAGTTTTAAAGGAGGCCGGCCGTCTCTGTGTTTGGTGCAGGGATCGCTGGTTTCTCCTTATGGACAGTCATGTTTTCAGTTTGAATTTGATCAAAGAAGATCAAATATTGACTATCAAATAGATTTCTGGCTTCATTTCAACATAACAGCAACACATATGTCAGATTTTCATCAGCAAACTTGCATAAAATGTCAGCATAAACCCTCCTGTCTTCATTCCTGCCTCACTCACATGTTGTGTAATTCCTTTAAGTGCGTTCTTACAAACAGGCTGTTATCAGTGTGATCGTTGGGAGTCCATTCAGTCTCTTTGTGCGTTATTTTGCATCATTGTTGCCACTGTAAGTCACTCTGTAGCTACTTGGAATGATCTCGTACCTCTTTCTGGCTCCTTGGTGCGTCTTTGTGCTCCTTTTGTGTGTCTGTCATCAGCTCATCTCTCCTTGTCGTCTTGTCTTTTGTCATCTTGAGTCTCGAAGTCGTTTGAATTTCTTTGTGGTCCTTTTGTGTTTTTCTACTTGTTTGTCTTTCTTCCTTTGCAGCCATTTGCTGTTGTTTGTTGCATCTTTTTCTTGTATCTCTGATGTGCGTTTGCATCCATGTTTGTAGTTCTGAGCCTTTTGTGGGTCTTTTTCATTGAAGTCATCTTCTATTGATTCATTCTGAGACTTTGTAGTTGAGCTCATTTTGCATCATTTTCATTGTTGGTTCATTTCTTTTTGTCATGTTTGTCTTTTTTGTTAATCTTGAGCCTCTTTGTAGTTGATTACCTTTTTGTGGCTTGTTCTTAATGATCTATTTATAGTCTCTGTGGTCATGTTCACATCTTTTTCATTGGTTCATATGACATTGTTATCAGTTTGCATCCATTTGTTGTCATTTTGAGCTTGTTGTAGATCTTGGGAAATCTTTATGGTTGTGTGTCTGCATCTTTGAAGATCTTTATCTTTGGGGGGGTTAAGTAGAGATTTCGCACATTCATGATTTTTAATCTTGTCTAGCTTCTGCTTTTCTTTGAGGTCATTTTGCATCATTTTCATTGTTTCACATTTCTTTGTTATAACTTTGAGCCTCTGAAGTTTTCTTTGTGACAGAATTTTTTTGTCCTTGTGGTCCTTTTCTGTGCCTTTTAGGTTTGCTTCTAGTTGTCATCTCTTTGTGGTTGTTTTTATATCTTCTTTCGCTGATTTTTTTACATTTATTTTAGTCCTTTGAAGCCTTTTAGCATCTTTTTGAGGGATGTATAGTTTTCTTTCTGAGACCATTTTTTCCTCATCGTGGTTGGATTGTTTTTTTGTTTTTGTCTGTTTTTGTGGCATATTAGTGCATTTCATCATTTAAAATCATCTCCAATTATTGTTTGCATTATTTTCCTAACCTGAAATGTTAAATCATGTAAAACAGAGGACTTCTGACCTCAGCAACCTTTTCGGGAATCTATTCATGTCTCTAAAGTCATCAAAGTGCTCTGATGAAGACTTTAGTTTTTTAAAGTAAGACATTATGAGTATGACCACTTGACTTTCCCTCTTTTTTTAAACCACTTGAGATGAAAGGCCTTTTTTATAATACCCCATTTACTAAACCTTACATTTGGAAGCCCTGCATGAGTGGGATAAATTCATAATTCATTAAAAAATTCATAATACACACCATTGATGGTTTAGTATTAAACATGAGCAAATATTTGATTGACTTCAACATTTGGAGATGGAAAGATTAAAGATATAAACAACAGTATCATCTGCATACAACTGAAGCAAACTGTTTTATGATTCAAGAGTATAAAGTAAATTAAAACTGATGGAACCCTTTAGAAAATCCTGGAATACTACACACTAATGAATATAGTTATATAAATTCAGTAATTCAGAGTAATTTTATCATTTTGGGCTCTCTAAGAGATATAAAATTTAATATGATTTTGGTGACCATGATTGAGAGTCTGGTGAAACAAAGCTACTTTGCATCATTTACTCAGTTATGCATCAGATTCAACCTTCCAATCTTTCTTGATTTCTTAAAATCAGACACAACATGAAAAAAGTTCCCTGTTTTGAATCCATTCTGGGCGCTGACCTTTATTTGAACATCTTATTCTAGATCAGACATTTCACCTTATCATTTGTACCAGTAAAGTTCTGGAAGGAACAGGAAATGTAATTACTGCCGCTGGTAGGCTGAATAAAACACATAATTTTGTTTTGCCCAAAATTAAAAATTACATTTTTAAAATGCAATTCATAAATAACAATCAAAACCCTTTTCCAAAGTCACTGAGACCACCACAACCTGACAATCTTTGGACACTCTGCAGAGACTTTTCGATGTCCATTTGATATAGCAGTTACCAGGACAGGTTTTCTTGGTACGTGAAAATGTTGCATACCACCACTAAAAGACATGTTATACAAATGGAAAGACCTCTCCTGTGAAAACCCAGTAGATCTAATCAAGCATGGGCACACTTTTAATAAATAAGAATTTAGATTTTTTTACCCAGATGGATATGCAGCATCACTTGACCCACAGTGTTGAACAATGAAAGAGATATTTAAATTTTAATAGAAAATGATCTAGCAACCCCTTTGTTCTTTTTGTAAAATATAAAAAAGTATGAGTAGAATATTTTCTGAGGGCAATAGCTTTCAGCTGCAATAATATTGATAGACAGCAACAGTCTTTCACAGAATGTACTTTTAAATTTAGTACTGAAGCAGCCATGACTGAAATCTTTGAACATTGGAAACTGTTTGAAGCACAAAAAAATCTGAGTCTGAATGTGTTCATATTCAGTTGCAACCGTGCGCACCAGTTTTCATTTCACAATAGACCCAGGAAGCCACCAAGAAGCAGGTGACAGACCCAGATACTGACACAACATAGTTTTGCCACCAGAGTATCCCACAGGGATCAATATTAGGCCTGCTGTTTTAATGAAATTCATTTCTCTCTCTTTTCTATCAAGGAACTTTTGATACTGATGATGTAATTTTGTTTGCCATTTACCCCACCTCAACCCAGGTTGCTTTCAATTACCTCTAGGACTTATTTACCCTTTTGCCCAATTTTCTTAGCTAAACCCTTGCGGTGAGCTATTTGAATATAGAACTTTACCAGATTAAAAAAATAAATAAAACATCCTGTAGATTGAATATTTCTCACAATAATGTAAAAGTCAAGAAGGTGAGATTCTAACATTACTTAGAAACATTAACACAATTCTGTTTAAGTGTCAGAGGCAATATCAATTTCTTTAAAAATGACATAAAACATAACCTCTGATGAAACTATTTTGCTCATCATGAATGAAAATATATATACTTTGATTAAGCAAATCAGAGTATGGCCTGAGATGGTTTTCAATCAAGTTCATATTTGATAAAATTTTTCCATAGGCATCACCATTAAGCCCCCTGTTGTTTTCTCTGTACATAATTTGAAATTTGTTCTTCAGCTGTTTTCTAGAATGTCAGTTTTTATGCGGATGACACCCTCTGCTCCACTATAACCAAACTTCCTCGTTATATATTTAATCAATTTAATCCAGATTTTTGTGGTCATTCTTCTGGATCGCCAAACATTGTTAAACCCTTAAATAGAATTAGTTAAACAGAGGAGATTCTAGCATAATAATAGAATATTGACATATTCTTATTGTTTCACATGAGTTCAATTCAATTCACTTCTATTCTTTTTATATAGAGCAAAATCACAAAAGATAGTCACCTCAAGGTGCTTTATATTAGTAAATAGAGATATTGAGAAACTTAAATATCATTTGCATATTTGTGAAAGCAAACACATTTCATGCCATTTAGTTCAAAACTGAAACAAAGTGGATCCAGGACTGAAGCTTGCAGTATACTAGTTTTACTTTAAAGTCAACCTTTGTTTGTGATTGCCCACCAGCTCTAGGTATGAAGATTTTTCCTGTAATATTTCAATACAGGAAGTATATTTTGATGCAAGTGGTATGTTAATATGATGCTGGGCTAGAAAGCAAAGTGACCCAGATTTGTAAAAGGCCAAATGTATCCAAGTAAACTTTTGCCTTAACTTCAACTTTTCACATATTTTCTCACAGTTGTAACGCATTAAGTCACCAGCTCACCTGTAACACGGTATTTCACAAAGACATAAAATACATCATGCTTTTCACTGTATACCTTCATTTCTCAGACTTTCAGTAGATTTTGATTTTGAAACAGGTGGATGGACAAAGGCAGGGACCATACTCTGTAAATATACACCTTTGATGTGCACAGATTTCCAGAAATAACCCCACATCTTCATTGGTATTATTATAACCACGCTGTATGCTGGGGTGGAGATGGGTGCATATTTTAAAGTAGAAATAAACAGCTGAGATCTAAGCATGTAAACTGACTCAGAATAATCAGAATTAAATAACAAAGGGCAGATTTATCTCTCTGTGTTATCGTAGAACTGGTTTAAGGACCAATGTCTGCATAATTGGGAACATTTCTGGGGAAAACCTGGTCTTGTTAGCAGAGACAGCATCCATCCCACTTTGGATGGAGCAGCTCTCATTTCTAGGAATCTGGCCAAATTTATCAACCCTCCTAAAACCTGACTGCCCAGGGTTGAGACCAGGAAGCAGAGCTGCAGTCTTACACGCCTCTCTGCAGCTTCTCTCCTCCTGCCATCCCCCAAAACCCCATCCCCATAGAGACGGTGCCTGCTCTCAGACCACCAAAAAACAAACCTAAAATCAGCAGAAAACTATTTAAACATAAAAATTCAAAAACAATAAATAATATAGCTTCGTCATCTGCACAAAAGAATAAAACAATTAAATGTGGATTATTAAACATTAGGTCTCTCTCTTCCAAGTCCCTGTTAGTAAATAATTTAATAATTGATCAACATATTGATTTATTGTGCCTTACAGAAACCTGGTTACAGCAGGATGAATATGTTAGTTTAAATGAATCAACACCCCCGAGTCACACTAACTGTCAGAATGCTCGAAGCACAGGTCGAGGAGGAGGAGTAGCAGCAATCTTCAATTCCAGCTTAGTAATTAATCAAAGACCCAGACAGAGTTTTAATTCTTTTGAAAGCCTGACTCTTGGTCTTGCCCACCCTAATTGGGAAATTCAAAAACCTGTTTTATTTGTTATTATCTATCGTCCACCTGGTCCTTACTCAGAGTTTCTGTCTGATTTCTCAGACTTTTTATCTGATTTAGTGCTCAGTTCAGATAAAATCATTATAGTGGGTGATTTTAACATCCATGTAGATGCTGAAAATGACAGCCTCAACACTGCATTTAATCTATTATTAGATTCAATTGGCTTCTGTCAAAATGTAAAGGAGCCCACCCACCACTTTAATCATACTCTGGATCTTGTCCTGACATATGGCATAGAAACTGAAGACCTAACAGTATTCCCTGAAAGCCCCCTCCTGTCTGATCATTTCTTAGTAACATTTACATTTACTTAAATGGATTACACAGCAGTGGTTTGAATCATATTTATCTAATAGACTCCAATTTGTTCATGTAAATGGGGAGTCTTCTTCACACACTAAGGTTAATTATGGAGTTCCACAGGGTTCTGTGCTAGGTCTAATTTTATTTACATTGTACACACTTCCCCTAGGCAGTATTATTAGAAAGCATTGCATCAATTTTCATTGTTATGCAGATAATACCCAGCTTTATCTATCCATGAAGCCAGATGATACACATCAGTTAGTTAAACTGCAGGAGTGTCTTAAAGACATAAAGGCCTGGATGACCTCTTAATTTCCTGCTTCTAAATTCAGATAAAACTGAAGTTCTTGTACTCGGCCCCACAAATCTTAGAAACATGGTGTCAAACCAGATACTTACTCTGGATGGCATTACTTTGGCCTCCAGTAACACTGTGAGAAATCTTGGAGTCATTTTTGACCAGGATATGTCCTTCAATGCACATATTAAACAAATATGTAGGACGGCTTTTTTTACATTTGCGCAAAATTTATACAATTAGAAACATCCTTTCTCAGACTGATGCTGAAAAGTTAATTCATGCATTTATTACTTCTAGGCTGGACTACTGTAATTCATTATCAGGCTGTCCTAAAAACTCCCTGAAAAGCCTTCAGCTGATCCAAAATGCTGCAGCTAGAGTACTGACAGGGACTAGAAAGAGAGAGCATATTCCTCCCATATTGGCTTCTCTTCATTGGCTCCCTGTTAAATCTAGAGTAGAATTTAAAATCCTTCTCCTAACATACAAGGTCTTGAATAATCAGGCCCCATCTTATCTCAAAGACCTCATAGTACCGTATCACCCCAATAGAGCACTTCGTTCTCAGACTGCTGGCTTACTTGTGGTTCCTAAGATACTTAAAAGTAGAATGGGAGGCAGAGCCTTCAGCTTTCAGGCCCCTCTTCTGTGAAACCAGCTCCCAGCTTGGATTCAGGAGACAGACACCCTCTCTATTTTTAAGATTAGGCTTAAAACTTTCCTTTATGATCAAGCTTATAGTTAGGGCTGGATCAGATGACCCTGAACCCTCCCTTAGTTATGCTGCTATAGGCCTAGGCTGCTGAGGGGGGGTCCCATAATGCACTGTTTCTTCTCATTCACCTTTATTTACTTGTTTATACTTCACTCTGTATTTAATCATTATTATTAATCTCTGTCTCTCTTCCACAGCATGTCTTTTGTCCTGTCTCTCTCCACTCAGCCCCAACCGGTTGCAGCAGATGACTGCCCTTCCCTGAGCCTGGTTCTGCTGGAGGTTTCTTCCTGTTAAAAGGGAGTTTTTCCTTTCCACCGTTGTCAAGTGCTTGCTCACAGGGCGTCGTTTTGACTGTTGGGTTTTCTCTGTGTTATTGTAGGGTCTTTACCCACAATACAAAGCGCCTTGAGGCGACTGTTTGTTGTGATTTGGCGCTATATAAATAAAATTGAATTGAATCCCTTTAAAATACACAAACTGTGCTGCAGCAGAACCTTTATGTTTGCAGAGTGAGATGCTGAACTATTAATAGTGGTGTGAAACCAAGAACACTGTTTACCTTCACATTAACTATTCACTGTAACACTGATTAATATTAAAACATAACCCTATTTCATATATATTTAGTACACTGAACGAAACTTCAAACAGTTGCCTCGAGGCGCTTTAAATTGTAAGGTAAAGACAATAGAGTAATAGCAACCTAACTCCAGACTAAAACTGACTATTTTCCAAAAAAACAGAAAGGTGTACAGAAATCTTAGTTACGTGTTCCTTATAATCACAAAATTATTCAAATTAAGTCCTGTACCATAGTTCTTTACTTGTTAGTACACAGTGACTGTGTTAGGGTATCCAGTATAGTACCAAAATTTATCCTTTTAAAACAGTAATTTAGTTGAACCCATCCATGATCAGAGGTCTGATTCGACTCCTCTGAGCTGTGGAGCTCCTCAAGCATCTAGTCTGGGGCCTCTTACATTCTCACTTTGGGATTGTTTCACTGCTATACTAATTATGTCCAGTAAATTTTACCTTTAAGTATTTGGTTTGGTTTAGTTTTTCTAGGGATGCTGAACCTGCACCCTTGTGAATGTAAAAATTTCCATCAAATGATCTAACACTAATCAGTTTCTTTGACCTTAAAAGGGTGGCCCAGATCATTCAGACCAATGGAAATGATCTTTTGACACAACTAAATGGCTCTTTATAAACTTAATGTTTTCTTAATGCTAAGTGTTACCCATGAATCAATACAGATATTGCAAAGAGCTTAAGTATAGCCAACAGTATCATCTCACCAAATTCGTATGATTCCATTAAGTCACATAGATTTAAATTGAAGCAAAGAGGATCAAGGACAGACCCCTGTGGGACTCCTGTTTCACTATAAATTCAACATTTTACTGTTAATAACAATGTTTGTACCTATGATAGGATCTGTTGCACCTAACTGAAAAAATATATTAATGCTGCACTCCAGCGTGATGAGTGAACCAAATCTATAAAACCCCAAAGTGTAAGCGCCAATATTTCCCTCAACCTGAACTTTAAATAAAAAGTTTTCAGTTATTTTTAACACATACCCTCAATCAGTGCACAATTTCAGTTGTAGCACCATACTTAACAGTTTTGATTTTCCCACAATATTCAAAATCAAAAGCTGAACTTTGAACTCAAAGATTTCATAAAGATGAATTGCACCATGTTTGGTTTTTTTTGTGTTTTTTTTTACAATTTACATATTTACACTCAAGACTTTGAGGAACTGCTGCATTTTAAAACAAACACCTGTCAGGCAGCACACATGAACTTTGGTTATTTTCAGAACTAAAACCCAAATTTTCATTCCAGTTGGTGTAATTGTAACCACGCTGTTGGGATGAGGTCATTCGTGACAGACTGATACCTAAATCATGTTCAGTTCAGATCTGACTGTAAACCTAGACTTTGAGTAATCAGAACAAAAGGGAATTACCTCATGCTTAGCTCTATACTTCACAGTGAACATAAAACCAACTCATCAAGCTTTAGAAAGAGTTTTAACACCCAGTTTATCAGCATGATTAAATATGACAAACCCCCCAAACTAGATTTTCATTAAACTAAATGGACTCAACCCAAGAATTTTGCAATGATTCTGACTGATAAAAAGCACCACAAATGAATAAACCTGATGAAATCATCTTTGAGTTTTCACACAGTAGCAGTTGACCTCAGCACCCACTGTTATCTATGGCGTTTACCCAGAGCACCAAACAGGCCTTCGGTGAGGCCAACATTAACCCTTAAATCAGATCTTTTCAAAAGCACCCAAAGATGCATTAAAATGAATCACCACCACCTTAGAGGACACTGTTTGTTCCACAGCATAAATATGACTTTTTAAAGGTTTCCGATTGTCTTCAACAAAAATGCAGCAGATCATTTCTTCACCTTGGGATGTTTTTGACCCCCAGTGAAAATTTCACTCAATATTTAAACATATTTTCTTTATGCAGTTTAGAAACAGCCAAACTGTTTTAACCCTGTTGGGGAAAAGGCCAAGTTTACCTTTTGCTGTCATTTTCACCCTTTATGTACTCGATGTTTACCACATATACAAAACCTAACGTGTATCTGGAGCTGCTCTGACCATCAAAACTGATTTCAGGTATTTAATTTTTCTTTCTGAAAAAGAAAGCCCTGTGATAAATGTATTAGTTACATAAGGCATGCAAACCAAACACAACAACACAGAAAAACAGAAATATAGTCAACACCCTCAAAAAGAGGTTTACACACACCAACAGCAATATAAATACACATTATAACCCTGACTCTAGTGGTGACATCACTGTCCCCCTGTCAGGACCTCCTCCCCTCTGACTGTTGGTCAGAATTGAGTGCTGCAGAATTGTCCTAAGCCTTTAAAAAGGACGTACCCTGAGCTGCAGTATCCACCCATCACACTTTCAGCTCACTGTAAGAGTGATGACTACCATGACTACCCATATTTAAATTAGAGCATGGATAAACTGACTAATCTGTGCTGCAAGGTGGAAAAAAGGAGTCAGTGCACTCTTTAACATTTAGAAGTTAAAGACAGAGACAAAAGGGAAAAGATGTGGGTGATGGAGTAAAGGAGGAGGTAAAAGGAAAGAAAGGGAGAAGAAACAACAACAGAAAGAGGAAAGGAAGGAAGGGTGAAAGAGAAGGAGAGGGGAAAGGAGGGAATAAATTCTGAGATTAATTATAAACTCTTCAGCCAGTAGAGCACTACTGGTCAAATCCAGCTGTGACATATCTGCATATTTTAGATATTTTAGTTTAAGGTTTGAATCTCAGGACTCTGAATTTAGCAGCATTATTTCTTTAAACCAGTTTAACTTCATTAACTGTGTGTAAATGTAATGATTGAAATACTTAACAGCTTTAAATGAAACCCAGTAAGGCAGGGGATGATTTGAAGATAAAGGATGAAAGGATTTAGGGGGAGGTGAAATGAGAGGAAAAGAAGGAAAGAGGGAGTCAAGGAAGGAAGGAGACAAAAAGAAAGGAGGTAAAGAAGGGAGAATGGGGAGGACATGAGGAAGGAACCCATTTATCTGCAGAGGAGCTGCATCTTTACACGGCAACACAACATACTGCAGAGCTGTGCACCACTTCCAAAACCTTTTGGCAGCTTTTTGAAATAAATCTCATAATTGTCTTTTTCCACCCCTGCTCTTATCTGACTGTTTGAACTTAAGCTCTCTGCAGCAGGCGGGCAGCATTCCCTCCAAGTGTTCCTGATTTAGTGCTGAATAACCTCTAATGGAAACAGAAGAACCACAGTTACCAGCTTAAACTGAAGAAAACACTTGGATGCTTTATAAGAGAATCTGCTTTATTCATCTCCATGAAAACACAGAACATTGATTAAATGCACCCATATTATATTTGCTCAAACATGAATAAAAAACCTTATTAACAGATTCCAGATCAGTGTATATTCATACTGATGCTGATTCCCACATTATGCACAGAAACTCTTGCAGCATTTTTAATTATGGTAAGAAGTTTGTGTTAACTGAGAGCTGCTTTTGTGTGAGGCTGACAGGCCCAGCAGGGAGCGCTGTGGAAAGAGGTTAAACAACAGATGTGGTTACTTTTATATATTAGATGATTCTCTTAGGAGGTGTAACTTGAAGCCATGTTAAAATCAGCACTGCAGATCAAATAAGTCACTCTTACAATAGAAGCACATTATCTGCATACATGCTGATGTATGTTAAAGTTAAGAAAGTTAAACACCACAGAGTAACAGCAGCTCTTTGAAGCTTTGATTTTCAGTTTTCTAGCTTGAATGTTTCTAATACCGGAAAACTGTTTTTAAGTTTTGGTTCATTCCACATGTAAAGAGCACCCAGCAGGGGGCGCTGCAGGTGGAGGTTAAATAACAGCTGGGATACACCGTTGCTCTCTTTTCTTTACTTTTGAATATTCTGATAAGCTTATATAAGATGTTAAACCTGAAAACAAATCTCAAGAGTAGAACCACATCATCTGCATACATGTTCATCATCAATAACACACCAAGCATGAGGAGGCCTGACAAAGTTGTATACCCCACTGTAAGGAGAGGAGGTCAGATACAGCTGTGACACATCTGCATATCTGAACAATCCACACAGATGTGGATCAAACATCTGCCCGTGTAAGCCACACTGTTACCACCTGAGTTTAAATCAGAGTTCATTCAGAATCCAGAGCTCAGCAGCTTCTTCTCTAAAAGTTCAGATGACTTTGTGTTCACAAACTGGAGGTCATTTGGAAGTTAAAGACAGAGACAAAAGGGAAGGGACGTGGGTGATGGAGTAAAGGAGGGAGGAAAGGTGGAGGTAAAAGGAAAGGAAAGGAGGGGAAACAAGGAGAGAAAGAAGAAAGGAAAGACGGGTGAAAGAGAAGGAGATAGGAAAGGAGGAATAAATTCTAAGATTTATCATAAACTCTTCAGCTAGTAGAGTGCTACTGGTCAAATCCAGCTGTGACACATCTGCATATTTTAATAAACAGCAAAGATATTTTTAGGGGTTCATTAATAAATATTTTAGTCAGAAAAGAAACTCCAACATGTTTAACCCACTCTGAGCTTCAGATTCCACTCTGTGGACTCAGCAGCACCAAATTTATGATAATTAACTGTAATTTAAATATTCATAAATCGGTATTTTCAGTATTGTCTGGTGCGTAATGACAGGAGGGGAGTTTCATAGATATCAAATGTACAAAATCTTTAACGAACTCTTATCTGCCTGATTATTGGTCAGTTCCAGCTGCACCTCTGAACTAATACAGATATTCAGTTATAAGTTTGGATTTCAGACCAGTGACTGCAGTGACATCTGCAGACAGCAGGTGGCAGCTTTCAGCCTCTGTGACCCTCTGCATGCTGCAAAGAGAGGCTTTAAAGAGCTAACAGGCAGTGACTGAGCTCCTCACAGGAACAGCAGTGTGATTACAGACACACAAACCATGATTCACATCCTTTTAACAGCAATCACACAACATCAACACACAGAGGAGGACACAGAAACAGGAGTTCTGCTTTTTGTTTCTTATTCCTCTTATTTGGAGCCTTTCACAGGAAAACACGATGAAGCGTTCCGGCTCTAAAATAAAAAATAAAAATGAAAAACCTGAATTTCTGGTATCAGATGACAAATGCACTCTAATCACTGTGATGGATGGGTTTGTTCTTTTTTCTTACCAACTCTGAATCAGTGCCCTCAGATCAAAGTGATCAATTTTAAAAACCTCATGAGGAAATTTTTTCTCTTGATGAGCCCAGCTGTTTCCTCCTCCTCTGAGCAGCTCATTCAAACAACCTGATCATTTACAGTTCCCCCAGAACAAACTCACTTCACTGAACCACAGATTTCATATCAGGATCCTCTGACCGCCCCACCAACCAATCAGGCATCTGCAGTCCTTAAAGAGAACTAATTAAACATAATTAATCTTTACATTGTTTTATCTCTGACTCTGACTCATTCATGTTTCTTAAATCAGTTTTTAAAAGTAGAAACAGCCTCTGGAACATCACATCCATGAAGACAGCCTCATTAATTCACTCTTATTTTTCAAAAATCACATTTTAAGTAAAACATTCAGTTTCTCTGGAGTTCTGCACTTCACCCCCGTTGGTCCGCTCTAGTTTTATCTCTTTATTGTGGTTCTATGAGAATAAAAGCTGAACTTTAATTAAACTGCGTCCTTCAAACTTTAAACCTTATTTTACAAACTGTCACAGATGCATGAACTACAGGAGCTTTGGAGGACATCACTGCATTTGAACTCTGACCTTTAACTTCTAAACCACATTTGATCCATACTACTCAAACATGTTTTACTCTTAATAAACATTTCCATATTAAATGGGAGATCTAATAAAAAATGAACTTAATATTTATGCCTGGAGAGTTTCTGAATAAAACTGTTTAAGCTTCACATTTTAAATCGTTTAAAACCTTCTAAACAACCTGAAGCTTTCACCTGGATGTGCAGAACCAGCAGCAGTGACCTCATGTCAGCACACCTGAATTTAAGAACTGAACCAGTGCAATACCAACATGTACCACAAGATGGAGCAGCTGGTCAGTGGAACCTTAACCAGGTAAGTCATTCCAGTCTCAGGTGAAATGCTGCCCCCGGTGGCCAAAGTTGTAGCTCAGAATGGGGGGGGGGGTCAGCTGAATGCCTCCGTTTGTTTAACTCTTAATTAGGATTACCTCATTAAAAAACATGTTCATGTTTCTGTTGAATTGTTTTATTGGTAACTGATACTTTCCCCCCTTTTTGTTCAGTCTGTCTCTGAGCTCTGAGTGTGTGAGCCCTTCATCATCTGACCTTTAAAGAAATACAAAAATACACAACTGTTGTTGTTTAATTGTGCTTTTCCATAAGCGCTCTGCAGCAGAGAGAAACCACAGCATTCACATCAGTTACCCTCGAACCCCCACCAGCACTTCCACAGGCAGGGTGACCTGGTGATTTGACCCCTCATTGGGACAAAGTTTTTAATCAGCTCTGATGCAGTTACAGCTGTGAGGGCGGACGGACCGTCAGCGGTCAGCACAGAGCAGAAAGGAGTCCTGACCAGCCGAGTGACGGCAGAGCCGCTCCAACAGGTTTTAGGTCCTGGGACAGGAAACGAGCTCCAGCCTCTCATTATGCAGTTATTAAATATCTGGACCTTAATTTTGCTGCTGACTGGGTCAAATTCAGAGCTGCCCCGCCCTCTTAATGACCTCATTACAGGAAATCCACATTTAATCACCCCACGGTCACAGCTGGCAGACCTCTGTGCAGAGAGGATCAGGAAGGATCACACCCACAAATCTGAGGACCATCACGCCCACAGCAGGTCCATATCTGAGCTGTGCCCACGTGCCTCTGAGCTTATGGAAGTTACAGTGGAGGGGGTGAGTCCCTCCTCCTCCAGCTCATTAATAATATTAGCTTTGCCCCCTCTCCTTAATGAGTACATCATCATCTTCATCATCCTGAAAGGCCTGTGTGTGACATCACTGCTACTGATTCAAGAAGAGAACAGCTTTACCCCACAGACAGGTGAGCTGGGGCTTTACCCCACAGACAGGTGAGCTGGGGCTTTACCCCACAGACAGGTGAGCTGGGGCTTTTTGTAGGCAGACCTGAGACCCCTGCTGGCCTGTTGTTGTTACTGCACCTGTTAAGATATTTTCCTATTTAATATAAATGCTGTAATCTGAGTACTTTAAAGAAAAGTCTCCATGGTAACAGCAGGATTTTATCCCAGAATTTATCATCTAATATTTGATTGGTGGACAACAGGTGAGTTGTTCTTTACTACACCATGTCACCTTTATTATTTGAATAAATCTTTATTTGCTGGTCAGGAGGAGCTTTCACCCATCTCAGCCTCTCGAGCAGCTGGATCTGCTGCACTTGTTTCAACTTCAGTTTCAGATTGAGGGCCAATTTGTGAACTTCCTGTTTTATATTTGTTACAGAAGTATAATAAAATATAAATAATGAGCAGATTATTTTTTTCTCATTTCCATGCCAGTTGGTCCAGGTTCAGACTGAACTGGAATGAGAGACTTTTGATTCTGATTTTATTTTATTTTTTGTTTTGTTTCTGATTTTATTTTATTTTTGTTTTGTTTCTGATTTTATTTTTGTTTTGTTTCTGATTTGATTTTATTTTTGTTTTGTTTCTGATTTTATTTTTGTTTTGTTTCTGATTTGATTTTCTTTTTTGTTTTGTTTCTGATTTTATTTTCTTTTTTGTTTCTGATTTTATTTTCTTTTTTGTTTTGTTTCTGATTTTATTTTCTTTTTTGTTTCTGATTTGATTTTCTTTTTTGTTTTGTTTTTGATTTTATTGTAGATATAACT
The DNA here is from genome assembly GCA_024447675.2 of Pterophyllum scalare. Classification (NCBI taxonomy): domain Eukaryota; kingdom Metazoa; phylum Chordata; class Actinopteri; order Cichliformes; family Cichlidae; genus Pterophyllum; species Pterophyllum scalare. The sequence goes on from JAMQGT020002453.1 coordinate 19,431, forward strand.
CATTTTTTTTATTTAAAAGCTCAGAGTTTATCCTCTCTGTGAGGAAGCTTCCGGATCATCAGGCAGAGGAAGAGCAGAGGGAGCTGCCTTGTTCATAAAGATAATCCTTAAAGTTGTGGTATTATTATTATTAATATGATGACCTGCAGAACATTCTGGAAGGTCACTGCAGATATTAATCATATCTGAGCAGTTCGTCCAGCTTTCAGGCTAAATCTGAGTAAGATGTTTGAGTTTATTGTTGGCATAATTTCTGATTTTAGTTTATTTTATTCTCTTGTTCCAAACATGACGGTGTGGTCGTCTGCTTCTGCAGTTTCCTGAGGACTGTTCTAGAAACAGTTCCGCCCTCAGAGCCTGTTCTTAGATAATTACAGCAGAATAAGCCTGCGCAGCCTCTGAGTTTAAAGGTTTTCCTGCACTTTTCTTTCTCCTCCTGCTTTTTAAACCGCTTTAAACACCGCAGAGTCCGGTCATCTTCATCTCATCTAACTTCTCGGTTTTTGGTCTCTTTGCTCCGCGGATGAAACATTTCTGTAACGAACAGAACAAGTTTTCAGCAAACATAACAAACTGTTCATAACGAGACAGAGCCCCACACCCGCAGCAGCCTCCACCCTGCTCCGCTCCACCCAGAGGAGCCAAGCTCAGTACTCACGGATCCCCGCCGCGCTCCTCCACCCTCCGCCCGGCCTCCGGCACCTGCGATGAGCCCGCAGCCACTGCGCGCCGCGCTGCTTTATAACTGTGCGCCCTCCCCCCCCCCTCCGTCAGCTTCCAGACGTTTCTGCAGAAACTCCGCAGTCAAGCTCGAGGAGAAGGAGGCGGAACATCCGGTGTAGCATTTCAAAATAAAACCCCGCCACCGAAAAATAGAAACCTTTAAACCAAACCAGAAACATCAGAAGCATTTCAATCACCTGATAAAATCATTCTGTGTCAGTGGAGCCAGATTACCAAGATACCCAAATTACTTTGAATCTCAGTGATCATGGAGGTAACGCTTCTCCTCTGAAGTCTGACATCAGAACGAACAGCTTTAAAGTTTGCTTCAAAACAAGCTTATAAAAAGATCTCACCCCCAGGTTAAATTTCTACCACCATCTTTGCTGCTGCAGACTTGGGTTTTCATTTAAGGCTGTAATTACCGTGTTTTAAATGCCAGTAAGACTGAGACTATGGTTATAGCTCCTCCTGACTTCTATCTGAAAATCAGTCAGGCTCTTGCCTCTTTTTGTCCCACTGCTAAGTCCAGCATCCGTAATCTTGGAGTAATATTTGAGTCTTCTTTGAGCTTTGACTCACATGTAAGATCTCTGTCTCGTTCCTGCTTCTTTCATTTAAGGAACATCTCTAAGTTACGACATGTGGTCTCCAAGGCTGACCTGGAAAGAATTATCCACGTATTTGTGTCTTTGCGTTTAGATTATTGTAATGCCCTGTTTACTGGCTTGGACAAATCATCTCTTTCACGTCTCCAACAATACAAAACGCTGCAGCCAGATTATTAACAAATTGTAGCAAGCAAGCTCACATTGCTCTGATTTTACATTCCTTACATTGGCTCCCAATCGATTTTAGGATTCATTTTAAAATTCTCGTTTTCACTTACAGAGCATTAAACGGCCAGGCTCCAGATTATATTTCCCAGCTTCTCATAAAATATACTCCTTCTCGCTGTCTTCGTTCGCAGGCTCAGAATTTGTCAGTTGTTCCCCGCACACGGCTAAAGAGTTAGGGGGACAGAGCCTTTCAGCCAGTGGCACCGAGGCTGTGGAAGAGTCTACCTCTACATCTACGCTCGGCTGACTCTGTGGATTCTTTTAAGAAGCAGTTAAAAACTTTTCTTTTTAAAAAAGCTGAGAATTTTTATTGCCTTTTAGTTTTTAGCTGTTATAGTGTTTAGTTTTTTGTTGTTTTTTTAGATATATGTTTTATTGCTGTGTTTTTCTGTTTTTGCATGTACAGCGCTTTGTGACTATGGTCTGTGAAAAGCGCTAAATAAATAAAATTTACTTACTTACTTACTCATCATTTTATTTTGAAGGCTTGTTTTGCCTTTTCCGGTTTTGTCCTGGATAACAGTGACGCTTTGACGCGTTGGCGTTAGTTAAAGCGGCCAATCAGAGCAGGAGCTGAGCCCCCTGCAACAGAAAGTTCCAGAAGCTCCAGGAAGGGGAAAAAAGTGGAAAGTTTGAGACTTTGTCAGCAGGAAGAAAAAGCTAAAAGTTTCTGCTGTCTGCAGGCCTGAGGTCACCTGAGCTCACCTGTGTGCCTGAGCTCACACTCAAACACAGACGCGTGAAAGGCCCGCAGCCTCGTCCGTGCTGACATGAATGATTTTAATGTTTGAAGCCTTTTTGTTTGTCCTGCTGTCTGAGTTTGTGTGTCTGCAGTCCTTCCACATCACATTTAATTCATCTTCAGCTTTTCATGGTGTTTTTATTTGTGCTCCTTCTGCATGATCCTTCAGTTTTGTGTCTTTTTGTGTTGTTTGGGTCTTTGTGCACATGATTCTCCACACTCATGTTTCTGTTTTTGGGGCAGCAGCGCAGGGGGGAGCAGTACCTCAGTGAGAAGGTTCTGGATTTGAAGCAGGGAGGAGGCCTGGTGGATCTGTCAACTGCTTCACCCAAAGCCTGATCACATGAAGCCCCGTTTAACAGCTCGTTTAGGAGTGCTGACATCAGCTGGTCATGGATGGATGGATGGACAGACGGATGGATGGATGGATTGATGGATGGACGGATGTATTAATAGATGGATGGACGGACGGATGTATGGATAGATGGACGGACGGATGGATTGATGGATACATGGATGGATGGATGGATGGATGGATGGATGGACGGATGGATGGATAGATGGATGGATACATGGATGGATGGACGGATGGATGGATAGATGGATGGATTGATGGATGGATGGATGGATTGATGGATGGATGGACGGACGGATGGATAGATGGATGGATACATGGATGGATGGACGGATGGATGGACGGATGGATGGATGGATGGATAGATGGGTGGATGGATTGATGGATGGATCTTGGTGATCATCAGCTGGGTGTCACATAACGAGGCAGTCATGTGATTTCAGAAATCAGGGCCTCGTTTGGCTTTAGGATCAGATGAAACTTTGATAATCTGAAGCTCCTGATTGTAGTTCTGTGTGTGTCTGTGTGCGTTTCCTCACAGGTTTTAGCCATTGTGAGTCTGTTTGTGGTTGTTTGTCAACTTTATTTAAATTTGTTTTGTGTCGTGTGGTTGTTGTGCGATTCTTTGTGTTTCTGTTGTTGTTTTCTGTCTCATACAGACTTTTGTGTCTGTTTGTCTGAGCCTGTCTCTGGTGGTTGTTCATCGTGTCAGTTATTTTTTTAGCCTGCTTTGTGTCCCTGTTTGTCATCTTTGTGCGTCATATTTCTAGTATTTTATATTTTTATGTGACGGGTTTGCATTTTTCATCATTCTGATCCCTTTACATCTTTTTAAAATTTGTTTGTGATTTTCTGTTTGTTGAATTATTAATACTCCTTTTACTCTTTTTGAGTCTCATTTAAAGTGTTTTTTAAGTTTGTCATGCACGTTGTCCTCATTTGGCATCACTTCCTAACCATCATCTCTCCGGTTGATGTTTGGTACTTTGCAGCCTTTTTAAAATTTTACTTTCAGATGCTCTGAGGCTCTCGGCGGTAGTTGTTCATCTTGTGCTCCTGTCATGTGTTGGTCTCCTTTTTGCCATTGTGTTTTGCTCCTGTGTTGTCTGTTTTCCTCTGTTAGGGACTTTATTCATCTCTGTGATTTTATGGTTGTTTCCTGTTTCTTATTGCTTTGTGCTGAGCCTTTTAGCCAGTTTGTGTCTCTGTGCAATACTTTGTGTTCATTTTTGTGTTGCTTCCATCTTTGTACATCTGCTCCTCATGACAGCCATTGTTTGGCTCTAATGTGGCACCTTTGGCATCTGACAGTGCTGACTCAGGATGCACAAACCATCCACAGGACCGCCGTCCATGGACCAGATGTTTTGAGACTCCTGTCTCTTATCTTGGAAATATGAATATGAATACTGAAAGCCTCTCTGCCCCTTTGTGTGTTTGTCTGGTGACTTGTCATATTATACAAAGAGTTGGACGGGGAAGAATCTATACCTGCTGTCCACTAATGATGTGAAGGACACAACAGGCCCCATCTTATCTCAAAGACCTCATAGTACCGTATCACCCCAATAGAGCACTTCGTTCTCAGACTGCTGGCTTACTTGTGGTTCCTAGGATACTTCAGAGTAGAATGGGAGGCAGAGCCTTCAGCTTTCAGGCCCCTCTTCTGTGGAACCAGCTCCCAGCTTGGATTCAGGAGACAGACACCCTCTCTATTTTTAAGATTAGGATTAAAACTTTCCTTTATGATCAAGCTTATAGTTAGGGCTGGATCAGATGACCCTGAACCCTCCCTTAGTTATGCTGCTATAGGCCTAGGCAGCTGAGGGGGGGTCCCATAATGCACTGTTTCTTCTCATTCACCTTTATTTACTTGTTTATACTTCACTCTGTATTTAATCATTATTATTAATCTCTGCCTCTCTTCCACAGCATGTCTTTTGTCCTGTCTCTCTCCACTCAGCCCCAACCGGTCGCAGCAGATGACTCTGCCTGGTTCTGCTGGAGGTTTCTTCCTGTTAAAAGGGAGTTTTTCCTTCCCACTGTCACCACGTGCTTGCTCATAGGGGGTCGTTTTGACTGTTGGATTTTCTCTGTGTTATTGTAGGGTCTTTGCCCACAATACAAAGCGCCTTGAGGCAACTGTTGGTTGTGATTTGGCGCTATATAAATAAAATTGAATTAAACTGAACAACTCATTTATGTTGGATGTAGTTTCTGCCAGGACAAAGTCAACATGACTGAATGTAACCATTTAATATTTTATTTACATATTTAACTTAATATATATATATATGTGTATATATATATATATATATATATATATATATATATATATATATATATATATATATATATATATATATATATGTATATATATATATATATATGTATATGTTTACAATCTTAATCATGTTTGAGATTTGTTGGTTCTTAGGGGTGTTTATTCTGTACTGGGAGGTATGCAAGCTCATATATATATATATATATATATATATATATATATATATATATATATATATATATATATATATATATATATATATATATATATATGAACAATAATGAGTCCAAATGAAAGAGAATGTATTAGCTGGCATGTTTTTTTGTCAGTGTATTTAGTCATGTTCACTACTTTAAAACATAAAACCTGAAAAATTATATTTCTGGTTCATATTTATTATAAACAGTTTTGTCTTCAATAAAATCCAAAGATGTGAGGTGAGCTGCTGTTCAGGCTCTCATACCAAAGATTTTATTGAAGACAAACTGAGCACATAAAGGTTGAGTGTCCTAAAGATTTCTAAATAAAGGCTTGTTTCCTTGTTTCATCTTTATTTTTGTCTCACTGAATGCTGGAACCAATAATTACCCAAAGAACAAAATCTCAAACTATGAATGCGTCACAGACAAAATCTAGAAGTTTCTGTTCACTTTTGGCTTCAATTCTCCAGAAAATTCTCCATCGGACCAGAAAACCACTTTTATTTTCAAACGTCACCGGAAACAAAAGCGGCGCACGTGGATCTCATTGGCCGACGCGTCCAGAAACGTGTGTCAAACAGTCTACACTCAATAGAAAAACAAACGGAAGCAAAATTCAAAGTAAAACAAAACCCTTTATTGTGACTTTGGTGTATTTTATTTTGAAGCGCCAGAAAGGAAGCTGCACCTGTATAATGACGTACACCTGACGTGGCTGTGTGTGAAGCGTCTAGAAGCAGCCAGACGGTGAGCGCCACAGATATAAAGCTGCTGCTGTGAGAGCAGCGAGAGCAACAGAGAGAGATCAGAGCGCAGCAGAAGATCCAGAGAGGAAGAAGAAGATCACTCCTCTTCACAGCACCGAGCAGCAGCACTCAGCTGTAAGTACAAGCTTCATCTCTGAGGGTACTTTACTCGGAAATGTCCAAGCTGGAGCCTAGAAACACAGACATGAGTTTTATTTTGAAAGGAAATGTTTGGAGGCGCTTTTATGTTTTTATGAAGATGAGAAGAAAAATTCAACTTAAACTGAGGAAGAATTAATGAAATTAATGAAGTTTAACATTAAAGAAAGAACAAAGTGATGACGGTTACAGTCTAACTGTATTTGTCTGATCCTCAGGCTCCATAAATACACAATATTAGTAGTAGTAGTAGTAGTAGTAGTAGTGGGTTTTTTTATTTGTGAAGGAAGATATTTAAATCACTTCAGTTTAAAATCAAAACATTTAATATATTAAAGAATCAGAAGAATTACACGTACAGGGGCGATCTTGGTTCAAGAAATCACAGGCCACCCCAGCAGCTGGCTCTGATGTAGTAGTAGTATTACTATTAGTAGTAGTAGTAGTTGTAGCATTGCTGCTGCTGTGGGTATTTGTCCTAATTGTCCTTTCTGATGTTTCCTCCTAAAGAGACAAACTCAAAGCAGTCGAGATGTCTGCAGCTAAAGGCGTAGCGATCGGCATCGACCTGGGCACCACCTACTCCTGTGTGGGGGTGTTCCAGCACGGGAAAGTAGAAATCATCGCCAATGACCAGGGCAACAGGACCACCCCCAGCTATGTGGCCTTCACCGACACCGAGAGGCTCATCGGGGACGCAGCCAAGAACCAGGTGGCTCTGAACCCCAGCAACACTGTGTTTGATGCCAAGAGGCTGATTGGAAGAAGGTTTGATGAGCCAGTGGTGCAGGCGGACATGAAGCACTGGCCCTTCGAGGTGATTTCAGATGGAGGGAAGCCCAAAATCAAAGTGGAGTACAAAGGGGAGGACAAAGCCTTCTATCCCGAGGAGATTTCCTCCATGGTCCTGGTGAAGATGAAGGAGATCGCAGAGGCCTACCTGGGCCACAAGGTGTCCAACGCTGTCATCACGGTCCCGGCGTACTTCAATGACTCCCAGCGTCAGGCCACTAAAGACGCAGGCGTCATCGCGGGACTCAACGTCCTGAGGATCATCAACGAGCCCACGGCGGCCGCCATCGCCTACGGTCTGGACAAAGGCAAGTCAGGAGAGAGAAATGTCCTGATCTTTGACCTGGGTGGAGGCACCTTTGATGTGTCCATCCTCACCATTGAAGACGGCATCTTTGAGGTGAAGGCCACAGCCGGAGACACTCACCTGGGCGGAGAAGACTTTGACAACCGCATGGTGAACCACTTTGTGGAGGAGTTCAAGAGGAAGCACAAGAAGGACATCAGCCAGAACAAGAGAGCCTTGAGGAGGCTGCGCACAGCTTGTGAGAGGGCCAAGAGGACCCTGTCCTCCAGCTCCCAGGCCAGCATTGAGATCGACTCTCTGTTTGAGGGCGTCGACTTCTACACCTCCATCACCAGGGCTCGTTTTGAGGAGCTGTGCTCCGACCTGTTCAGGGGAACCTTGGAGCCGGTGGAGAAATCCCTGAGGGACGCCAAACTGGACAAGGGGCAGATCCACGACATCGTCCTGGTGGGCGGCTCCACCCGAATCCCCAAAATCCAGAAGCTGCTGCAGGACTTCTTCAATGGTCGGGAGTTGAACAAGACCATCAACCCGGACGAGGCCGTGGCTTACGGCGCCGCCGTCCAGGCCGCCATCCTCATGGGCGACACCTCCGGCAACGTCCAGGACCTGCTGCTGCTGGACGTGGCGCCTCTGTCGCTGGGTATCGAGACGGCCGGAGGGGTCATGACGGCCCTGATCAAGCGCAACACCACCATCCCCACCAAGCAGACACAGACCTTCACCACCTATGCCGACAACCAGCCCGGCGTCCTGATCCAGGTCTACGAGGGAGAGAGAGCCATGACCAAGGACAACAACCTGCTGGGCAAGTTTGAGCTGACGGGAATCCCACCCACCCCACGAGGGGTCCCGCAGATCGAGGTCACCTTCGACATCGACGCCAACGGCATTTTGAACGTGTCGGCGGTGGACAAAAGCACCGGCAAAGAGAACAAGATCACCATCACCAACGATAAGGGCCGACTGAGCAAAGAGGAGATCGAGAGGATGGTGCAGGACGCAGAGAAATACAAAGCCGAAGACGACCTTCAGAGGGACAAAATCGCCGCCAAGAACTCCCTGGAGTCCTACGCCTTCAACATGAAGAGCAGCGTGCAGGACGACAACCTGAAGGGCAAAATTAGCGAGGAGGACAAGAAGAAGGTGGTGGAGAAGTGTGACGAGACCATCGCCTGGCTGGAGAACAACCAGCTGGCTGATAAAGAGGAGTACCAACACAAGCAGAAAGAGCTGGAGAAAGTGTGCAACCCCATCATCAGCAAGCTGTATCAGGGAGGGATGCCCACTGGAGCTACCTGTGGAGAGCAGGCACGAGCCGGCTCCCAGGGGCCCACTATTGAGGAGGTGGACTAAAGAGGCCCTGAAGGTGGACTCTGAGCTCACGGGGACTGTTTTTCACTACTGAACTGAAACTTGATGCTACCTTTTTTGTTTTGATGTCCATTTGGTCACTTTTTGTGTTTGCAAAATTACTAAAAATGTAAATATGTATTAAAATGTTTGTCTTAATTATGTTTATAATAAATATGAACCAGAAATATAATTTTTCAGGTTTTATGTTTTAAAGTAGTGAACATGACTAAAAACTGACAAAAAAACATGCCAGCTAATACATTCTCTTTAATTTGGACTCATTATTGTTTACAAGTTTACAATTTTAATCATGTTTGAGATTTTTTGGTCCTTAGGGTTGTTTATTCTGTACTGGGAGGTATGCAAGCTCATATATACAGGGGTTGGACAATGAAACTGAAACACCTGGTTTTAGACCACAATAATTTATTAGTATGGTGTAGGGCCTCCTTTTGCGGCCAGTACAGTGTCAATTCGTCTTGGAAATGATATATACAAGTCCTGCACAGTGGTCAGAGGGATTTTAAGCCATTCTTCTTGCAGGATAGTGGCCAGGTCACGACGTGATGCTGATGGAGGAAAACGTTTCCTGACTCGCTCCTCCAAAACACCCCAAAGTGGCTCAATAATATTTAGATCTGGTGACTGTGCAGGCCATGGGAGATGTTGAACTTCACTTTCATGTTCATCAAACCAATCTTTCACCAGTCTTGCTGTGTGTATTGGTGCATTGTCATCCTGATACATGGCACCGCCTTCAGGATACAATGTTTGAACCATTGGATGCACATGGTCCTCCAGAATGGTTCGGTAGTCCTTGGCAGTGATGCGCCCATCTAGCACAAGTATTGGGCCAAGGGAATGCCATGATATGGCAGCCCAAACCATCACTGATCCACCCCCATGCTTCACTCTGGGCATGCAACAGTCTGGGTAGTACGCTTCTTTGGGGCTTCTCCACACCGTAACTCTCCCGGATGTGGGGAAAACAGTAAAGGTGGACTCATCAGAGAACAATACATGTTTCACATTGTCCACAGCCCAAGATTTGTGCTCCTTGCACCATTGAAACTGACGTTTGGCATTGGCACGAGTGACCAAAGGTTTGGCTATAGCAGCCCGGCCGTGTATATTGACCCTGTGGAGCTCCCGATGGACAGTTTTGGTGGAAACAGGAGAGTTGAGGTGCACATTTAATTCTGCCGTGATTTGGGCAGCCGTGGTTTTATGTTTTTTGGATACAATCCGGGTTAGCAGCCGAACATCCCTTTCAGACAGCTTCCTCTTGTGTCCACAGTTAATCCTGTTGGATGTGGTTCGTCCTTCTTGGTGGTATGCTGACATTACCCTGGATACCGTGGCTCTTGATACATCACAAAGACTTGCTGTCTTGGTCACAGATGCGCCAGCAAGACGTGCACCAACAATTTGTCCTCTTTTGAACTCTGGTATGTCACCCATAATGTTGTGTGCATTGCAATATTTTGAGCAAAACTGTGGTCTTACCCTGCTAATTGAACCTTCACACTCTGCTCTTACTGGTGCAATGTGCAATTAATGAAGATTGGCCACCAGGCTGGTCCAATTGAGCCATGAAACCTCCCACACTAAAATGACAGGTGTTTCACTTTCATTGTCCAACCCCTTTATACATACATTATATATATATATATATATATATATATATATATATATATATATATATATATATATATATATATATATATATATATATATAAAGTCTGTTTCTTTTTTGTTTTTTATTTATGTTTGATTAAAGAAAATTGAAAAATGAAGTGCACTGTGGTTTAAATCAAAACTTTTTCTTTTTTTTTTTGTCTGTATTTTTGGGTGCTTTATTATCCTCAGTTTCATCATAATTTATCACATAAGCTGTAAAAGTTATAATTGTTTCCAAATGTTTCATGTAAAAATGTTTCATGTTTTTATACTTGTTTACACTGGAAAAAAAATGTATATGTTGTTCAACTCTGACAACACAATAAAGTGAGAATCAATTTTATGTTTATGTATTCAGTTTGACATATTAGATTTTACACAAAATACTTTAAATCCATTAAAACAAAAGAAATCAGCTGGTCATTAGATGTAGTAAATATTTTTCTTCTCTCTGTCGCTGCATTATCGCCCCTCTTATGATCATCTGTGTGGAACGTAGACTGAAAGATGGACATATATAAAGAGAAAAATGAACCTTCATTTAGGTGAAGTAGGAAGTCCAAAGCCATTGGTGAACCACACAGACAAACTATTACACAACAAGGCACCTGAGGCCTTAAATGATGAAGGGAAGTGGACACAGCAGGGTAACAAGACACAACTGAAACTGATCAACTGAGATGAGGAAGCAAAACTGAATAGAAGGCAGAGGAGACGAATGACTATCAAAGTAAAGCAGGAAGTAACTAAACAAGTACTTATTGACAGAGATGGAAATTTAACAGGAAGGCACGGAGAACTCAGAGGAACCTGTAGTAAATAAGGACTATGAATAATAACCTTAAACAAGACTAAAAGACTAAACATCAAGCCGATGAACCAGGAAAAACAATGAAACTCAAACATAACCAAAACCAATAACTCAGACTGCAAATACTCAACAATCACAAAGTCAGAGGTGCGAAACACAAAACCCTCAGAGACCCTGGACTGTGACTCCTCTCATTTTCCTTTTAGTAAAGCCTGAAACATGATATTTGGAGGAGGTGAGGCTTTGATGCATTTCCTTTTAATTATGGAGTCATAAAACTGCGACTTTATTCGATCAAATAAATCCTTTCCTCCCATATTTTAGATTACTCACAGTTTTAGTGGAGGCTGTGTTCTTCTTGTTTACTTTAATAAACTAAATGTTGATCAGTCAGTTGTATTATATTTGAAAGTGTTTCAGGTGTTTGATGAAAGTCTAGGTGCCAACATTGTTGGCATGAAGTACATTTTTTTCCCACCCTTAATATTGTAACTTTCCAGTAATTCAGAACAGATTTTTTGGGAGTAATCTCATGACCATGTCACTAATTACAGTCTAAGTTGTTCCTGTCTTTTAGAAATATGTGGCAAATGTAGTTGATGCTATTTCTCTTATATCAATATTATCTATAGCATCCTTAATTTTGCTTAACTAAATGGCATATCCTTCCTGAAAAAGATAAGCGGAAGAGAATGGATGGATGGATGGATGGACGGATGGCATATCGGTTCGGGAACTCGTAATGTTTTTGTTGATTTGTTGGGAACTGTATTTGAGCAAGTATATATGAGACATGCAACATTATAATCTAAATCATTTTATTTTTGGATTTAGCCCCAGTGCTGCAGATCAAACTTCCCCTTATCATTAGAGCAGCTTTCCATAAAAAAAACCCCACTAAATTAAATTAAATTAAATTGAAAAACTTTATAGCCTGGCTTTTGTATAAACTTTTATTGCTGGTCTGTGTTATTGTGTTTGAATTTTCTATAATTTTTTACATATTTTCTAACGTTTAAAGCTGCTTTTTAAACTTTTCTAACTGAATTAGAAAGTTGCCGTGGAATAAAGGTTTATTATCGCTGTGGTCTCATTACCGAGTCTCATTATTGGGTCCAGCTGGTTTTCAAACCGCTGTCATTTATAGACGTGCGCTCGCCGACCTGCAAAGTATCGCGAGAAGCATGCCAGCGCGAGAAGAACGGGTCCAGGCAGAGCAGAGCAACATTCACGTTTAGCAGCAGCAGCAACAACAACAACAACAACAAGAAGCAGCAGCAGCAGTTTCGGGCTGATTGTCTCGCTCTGTCGACTGGAAGGTGGATGTAACGCATGGCAGCAGCCTGAGCCAAAGACGCGGATGGAGACTTGGGGCTGTGACGTGCAGGTAGGCGAGCCGTGCGCGGTGCTCAGGAAGCGCTGGTGGCTAGGTTTATTAATAGCTAGTTGGCTAACGGTTAGCTGAGCCCGCGGAGTGTTTGATGGTAGCCGCTGTGGCTGACTCAGTGTCCGCTCATCATACTGCCTCTGACGGCTCAAACCAGCCGCGGATCACCTAACGCATGCAGGTGTGTGGGCATGACGGGTCTGTGCGGCTAATGTTGGCCAGCTAACGCCAAGGGTCTGTACAGAAGCTGAATGGGCACACGGCTAGTTCATGTTAGCATGCTAACGAAGCTCCCAACGCTGCTGAGAGCCGCTCTGTTAGCAGTGATCGATAATCAATGATCAGGTGCTGGAGGACCTGCTCACGTGTCCCTTTTCATTAAGCTAAAACTGTGCAGCAGGTTAAAGTCCGAAAATACTTGTGTGAAAAAGAGTTTTCTTCATGTTTTAAGACTAAAGTGATCAATAATCACTGAAGGATCAATGAACACACCCCTCTGTAAAACACACAAACCGGAGTTTATGTGGACACGACTGTCCAAAAGTATTGAGCCTCCCCTCATTGCTTCATGTTGCTGGAGAAAAGGAAATGTGTGCAGAAATATATTGAAACACATAAAAATACAGCATTTAAAGCCCAAACCGTTTATTTGGTCTTAATGAGCTTAAAGTCCATATTTGGTGTGATCTCCAACCCCACTGACTGACCTGCAGCCCAAATCATGACAGAACCTCCGTGTTTCACAGGTGGCTGCAGACACTCACTGTCAGACCTCTCCTGACCTCTGTACACACTGACCAAATCTGGATCATCCCTCCGTCAGACCTGCTGATGATTTTCAGTGCAGTTCTTGTATAATGTGGCAGACCTCAGCCTTTCCTCCCCGTTTCCCTTCCTGAAGAACTTCTGACAGCTGCCTTTCCACTGTGACCGTTTCTGATGAGGCATCAGTGATGGATCAGCTGATGGTCCAGATGCTTCTCTCAGGTCCCATCAGAGCTTTGCTGGATTTGTTCCCGTTAAGGACGACTTTCAGATCCTGTTGAGCTGCTGCAGATCATTTTAGGCCTCACACTACTTCTTCTGGCCTCCCCGTGTCCGTTTCCTCAGCTGAAGCACATGCTGCACACTGTGCTGAGATTATAAATGTTTTCAGTTAATAGCCCTTTGGGATCACCTGGTTGGTGCAGAAATGATTATCAAACTGGCTTTTTTTTTTTTTTTTTTTGTGTACATTCAACTAAAGCAATAGGAACAAAGATGATCAGCCCCATCATTGGAAGCAAAATGTAAAGAAGTGAAGGGTGGCCCAACACTTTTGTGCAGTACACTGGAAACTTTAAATGTTTGAAACTAAGTGTATGGAGGAATATTCATACATCTTTCTAACTGGATTTTTGATATTATAGGTTTCTCTGACAGGTTCCTGTGTGGGCAGCACAGTAGTGCCTCACAGCAAGAAGGTCCTGGGTTCAAATCCACAATCTGGCCCGGGCCTTTGTGTGGAGTTTGCATGTTCTCCACGTGTCTGCGTGGGTACTCCGGCTTCCTCCCACAGACATGCAGTCATCGGGGTTACGTTAGCTGCTGGTTCTAAACTGCTCAGGTGTTCATGTGAGAGGTTTGTCTCTGTGTGAGCTCTGTGACAGGCTGACCTGTTCAGGTGTACCCCGCCTCTCCCTCGTTGGCAGCTGGGATAGGCTCCAACCCCTCCGCAAACCTGAACTGGATAAGCAGAAAAGGATAGATGTGGTACAGCAGCCAAAACATTAAATACAGCTTGCATTAAAATAGCTCAGTAAAATAAAACCTTACGTAATGTGACAAAGCAAATGTAAAAAGGAGTGCAATGAAATAGAAAAGTGAAAAATAAATTAAAGCTCAATAAAAACGTTTCCCTCTGAAATGCTCTAAAGTTCCTCTGCAGTATGAAGGCACAGTGCTGATCTGAATAACTGAACAATTATGATTTAAAAACTAGATGTTAGAGGGCACGCGTGATCTTATGTCCACGCATGAAGGCGTGACTGTCGAAGGAACCACTGGTGGCAGAAAGTGGGCGTGTCCAGAGTTAAACTCATCCTCAGCTTCAAGGCAAGCAATTTAGTTCCTACCAATGAAAATGCAGGGTGCTACTGATTGACATAAGGTGTGATAAATCAGGCTGGAGATGTCCACTTGCCGCAAAGAGTGACTCACTTCCTGTATCGACGCCCTTGAATGATAAATTTGCATGTTATTGAAAATGATGCACTGAGAAAGGAACTGCTCTCTAAAAACCATCAGACCACAGTTATGGTGTCTTTGATTATTCCGATATGGAGGCCGTTTGTTGGGCATATTTAAGAAAATCAGCAGTGACAACGCTGTAGAGGCAGCTAACTCAGTCATGCAGGCATTGCAAGTCTATCAGGTTGTGTTGACCAGTTTTACTCGACTGACAGACACACAAACAGGTTGCTGGTTGAGTTTGATTTTTAGCTTTTTTTTTTCTTCTTTTTTTTTTTAAACCTCCAGAAGCCTCGTCTCTGTTCAGTGTGTCAGTTTGTTTTTGCTGAAAAAAGTTTATCTCCGTTCCTCTGATTATTGTTAGTAATAAAACCTTGAATATGAATGCAGTTTGTTTTGGATTGAATCACTCTAGCCCCACCCCCTACCCCCAAGTGCCAGAAATGACCCTTTGCATACTTTTCATTTTTCAAGATAAATTGCACATCAAGGGGTTCAGTGTGGACCCTTAGAGAAACATATTTATTACAGCTAAACTGAGATTTTTCTGTGATCATGTCTGAACTTATGAGTTTTAATGTCTTCTGTAAAAATGATTCACTGAGTTTGAGACTCTCTGTGGCCCCCATGACCCCCAAAATGGGGATTTCCCATCATGTTACTGGAACTATGACTGTCCACAGGATGTGTGCCTTTGATCATAAACTGATCAGCATTCATATTTTCTGGTTTAACATTTAATGTGCGCTGAAACTGTTTTTGCTCATCACTAAATGTTTGTTTTTCCAGGATGTGTTGGTGCTCCTCGGCCTGTACGACGGACAGTGAAGAGGCGGACCTCGTGCTCATTGGCTGTCTGACCCAACTTTTTTTTTTTTTTTTGACTGAAGCCGTTAAAAATAATGTAGCAGAAGTTTGACCTCCTCTTTGAACGGTGTCTCTATCGTGTTTTTCGATGGGGCAGAGCGCAGCGCTTCACTTTATCCTAGTTTGAAAATTGGTAGGCCAATGTGCCACCTTTCCTCCCCCTGCACTGAAGTAATCTGATCATCAAGCCACTTGGCGCCTTTCGCCTTTCAGAAGGATGAATGGCTCGCTTTTAACCCCGCCCAGCCCACGGGCGGCAAACTCCTCCTCCCCTTACCTCCATCACCCTCACCCTCTCCGTCCCCACCTTCTCCTTCCTTGCTGCCCTTGTCTTCACGCCCTCCCCCTCTGCCTCCTCTGGTGAGCCCTCCTCCCCAGGCTCACCCGTCCTCACTGTCGGACACCCCCACGCCGTCACCTTCACCTTGCCTGAGCTGGACCGAATTCTGTGAGCTCCATGCCCGCGTTGCAGCCGGCGACTTTGCACGCCATTTCCGGGCGTTTCTCCTGGAAAACCCCCACTACTCTGCAGACTCTGCTGCTGCCTTCTGCCGTCGCTTCACTGACCGCTTTGTTCGCCATTTCCAGAGCGAGCTGGAGGGGGCGCTCCCATCAAGCTGTGCATCTGCAAGGGATGAAATGGTGAGCTGGGCTCCCCAGTCAGATGCTACATCTTTAGAAGAGGAAGCTGTCTCACCGCTGTCAGCAACTGGAGGAGTGGTACCCCCGTGTCCTCCAACTAACACAACAAGGGGCCCAAAGCTGGCGCCAGCACGGCTCGTGCTGGAGAATCGTGGTGGGGACAGGTTTCAGGACTCTTATGCCCACGGCCAAGTCCTGCCTCCATCTTCATCATCGTCGTGCTGCTCCTCAGTGGGAGGTAACAACGGGCGGCGTGAGGAGAGTCGGGGCGTGATTGCTCCAGGGAATGATGAAGCGCCTGTGGAGGAAGAAGAGGACAGCTGGCTCGGGGTGGCATCTGTTGGGGAAGAGGCAGAAGAGCCGGAAGCGGATTTATCAGAGGTGGACAATGCAGACTCCTCCCACACTCCGCAGAGTCCACCCTCCTCCGTCACTCCTCCACTCGGTTCCAAGGCGAACAGCACGTCCAGCTCCTCCAAAAACAAGCTGAAGAAACGCTTCTCGCTGCGGAATGTGGGGCGCAGCGTGCGGGGCAGCGTGCGCGGCATCCTGCATTGGCGCAGCTCCTCCAGCGACACCGCTCAGAGCCAGTTGCCCTCCAGCTATAGCTACACCATGGGAGTGCAGGACACCTCCAAGAGGAACTCTGGCACACAGCCTCCCACGCCCACCTCCTCCATGCCAGTTTCTCTGTCCATGCCCCTCTCTCTGCCTCATTCCTCCTCCTCCTCATTGCCCCCTTCATCATCAAGCAGCGCCACCTCCCTGTCATTGTCTGAAGCTGCTCGGGACCGGCGGCGGAGCAATGGTGAAGGAGGCGAGAAGGAGAAGTGGAGCCATCGTCTGGAGAAACTCAGACTGTCACGCTCCCCTCCTCCTGTCCTCACCGCCACGTCTGCTGGCTTGCACGCTGCCGCTCTGCCTCCGAGCAGCGCCGCCGCCATGGGCCCACCGAGGAAGGTGGGCCGGCTGGTGCGAGAGGGCGGGGTGAGCGTCAGCTCGTCCAGCGACGAGTTGAGCGGGAGCCACGGCTTCTCCGGCTTCTCGTTCGGTCTGCTGCATCACGGTACGGACAACAGTAATGCAGCCTCAGCGCCATCTGCTGCAGCCCAGGCGGCGCCGGTGCAGTCACTCACCGGCGGGGTCAGCGTGCCCTGGCGGGGAGGACGCTGGCACAAATGTCGCTTGGTCCTCCGCGAGCGGGACAGAGAAGGCGGTGAGCGTGGAGAAGAGTACTACCTGGAGTTCTTCATTCCACCCAAAGTAAGTTCTTCCACTCTGAGGGAACTCTTAAACGGGAATGTTTCCCACAACAGATTAAAAATCTTTGAGCCCAAATCAGGAAATTAAACATTTAAGTTGTTTAAAAAAAAAAAAATCAACGCAAAACATTAAATACTGTTTTTATTATTGGCTGTCTCCTGAAGCTTTGAGTGCTTCAGCAGCACACTGACATCTAGTGGTTTAATGAGATACAGCAGCCTTTAAAGACTGAAATCACATCAGACGATGAAGCTTCAATGATCTAGATTTCCTTTATAAATACTGTGCTGTCAATCAATCAGCTCATTAGTCCTTTCACATGGTGTATATTAAAGAGACAAATTTCATGAAGCTGTCAGGATAAATCAAACAGCAAAGATGTTGTATTGATAAATGTGCCGTTAACTTCAGCACTATTGTATTTGTCCTTAATGATTGTATATGCTGGTTAGTGTTACTGCGGTGACTCAGATTATCATGATTTCAGTCCAGTGTCCCAGTCATCCAATGATGGGAATCTGTGTGGCATTATGACCTGGTGTCGGGGGGGGGGATGTTTTCATTGCCCCTGTTTCCAAACTGAGTGAAGCTCCTTATGAAGAATCAGTGATGTTTAGTTTTCTGACACATAACCAATCACCCACACTTTTCATCCAGGAATAGTCCAACACATGACCTCTGACCTGCCGGCTTTGACTAACGAACAGGAAAACTGTTTCTCTCTGCAGTCGTCGAAGCCTCGGCTGACTGTCCCGTGCTGCTCCATCGTGGATTTGAGGAGCACCACGGCGCTGGAGGTCCCTGACAAGGAGAACACCTTCCTGCTGCAGGTAATCGCACCGTCGGTGCAGAGTGACGGTGTCTCAGCTTTACACAGCAATCAACTGTTGGTGTCAGCAGTATCACTGACAATCTGATCACATGTCGGGTGGGGGTGTTACCTTTCAGACTGCTGTGGTGGTTCGGGTTAGCAGAGCCGCTCTCTCAGCAGGGCTTAGGGTCTCTTTGGTTTGGAGTCGTAATGCTGAGTGGGCCGATTTTTCTCCAGAACGGTCTCAAACTGAGTCCTGTTTGATCAGAAATGAGCCTTAAACAGACCCGACGCAGCCCTGAGCTGCGTCGGGGCCCGAGCAGGACTGCTTGGAGATGGTTCTGTAACTAGAGGGGGTTCTGAAGATGGGGTCGGGGGAACTTCCTGTGCAAACATGGTGTCATCCTGAAATCATTCACACAAACTGAAACCTTTACTAATACGAACGCTGCGCTCTGAACCCCGTCTCTCTTCTTGCTCCTCAGGTGGACGGGTCGACGCAGTACGTGATCGAGACCCGAGACGCTGTTCAGATGAGGGCGTGGCTCAGTGACATCAGGAACGGCATGTGTCTCAGGTAAGTAAACCAGAACACGCTGCAGCTGCGGTATACCCGCCTAACCAGCTCCAGCAGAGGTGGAGGTGTGTGTTTGTGTGTGTGCACGCACAGGTGTAACACCTTCTCCCTCCCACAGTGAGCAGGAAGATGCTGAAGGTGTGTGCGGGGTGCCGTTGGACATCAGTGGGACACCTGAGATCAGTGACCGCCTTTCACAAGGTGAGTGTGCAGGTTGTTTGTTGCTGACCTCCCGATGTGGGTGGAGCTTATCTGTTCATTTAACCTTGTGTTTACGCACTTTGACCTTCATACTGACCTGTTTGTTCCGGTCAGTGTGTTACGGCGGTATCGGCGGCTCCTCTCCTCTGATGGATCCCCTCCCCCCGAGCTGCCACCTCGAGCCCCTCTCGACGAACCAGATGGCCGGATTCTCGGGGGAGGCGGGACTGGTCTAGGCACACCTTTTGCTGAGACACCAGATGCCACAGGTGAGCCTCATTTAGGGATTTTTATTAAAAACAGTAAAAAATGCCACCTGCATTTGCGAGCGTTTATGATCACATCCATACATGTACTGTATTTAGACTGTATACCAGTGTTGGAGTACAGAGTAATGTGGCTGTTGGGCAGGTATTCAGAGATCTCATCTATAAGAGATTCTTGTACATGTACATAGAGATTTGATGGGTGATGGTATTTATCAAGCTGTGACCACCTTTAAAGGATCGTATGAACCTTTATCCATCCAGGGTCCTTCCTCTTCTCTGATGTGACGCCTGTCGAGGCGGTGGAGCACCCGCTCAGCGAGTGTCAGTGGTTCCATGGGACGCTGTCCCGCCTCAAAGCTGCTCAGCTGGTTCTGGCCGGAGGCCCGGCGAGCCACGGCGTTTTTCTGGTCCGTCAGAGCGAGACGCGGCGCGGAGAATACGTCCTCACTTTTAACTTCCAGGGCAAGGCCAAGGTGAGACGAGTACACCTGCAGAATCCCTCTGAAGTCCTGCCTCATGACTTTAGTCTCGGTCACAAAGACCCTTTTAAAGGTCGTGTTCCACTAAATGTTTCGGGTTGGGCAGGTTAGGTGTACATGTGTTAAATGTCTGGTCATGGAGTCGTTGCTTGCTTCCCTGCAGCATCTCCGCCTCTCCCTGAACGAGGACGGCCAGTGTCGAGTGCAGCACCTGTGGTTCCAGTCAATCTTCGACATGCTGGAGCACTTCCGGGTGCACCCGATCCCCCTAGAGTCCGGCGGCGCCTCTGATGTCACGCTCATCAGCTTCGTGGGAGCCACCGCCGTTCGGCAGCCAGGTACGAGTGAGAGCTGCGGCTGTTCCTGGGAACTAATTTACAGAATCAGACGAGCCTAAAGGCAAGAAAACGGTTTAAATTCAGCTCATTTAATGTAGGTGGTTCCTGAGTGGGAGTACAAATGTTGGCAGTGTATTTAAGAGCTATTTGAAACTGTTAATCAAATTATTTTGGGTGATGTCACTGTTATGAACATCACGGTTCCTGATGGAACAGAAATTAAATCCTGAGCTTCTGCGCTTACAATTCCAAGAACAGGAAAACGTGTTCCTGTTCTAGGAATTGTCGTTTTAAATTTCATAAATATTGTAGACTGGTCTCTAAATGAGTTCTGAGAGGAGTCCTGAGACCACCTCAACACAACAGAGCCAGCATCAATACAGGAAGTACAATGTCGAGTCAGAAATCACATGAAATGGAGGCGGTGGGTTGCAGAGAGGCTTGCAGGTGAAAGCAGCTTAAAGGCCCCACCTTATTATTCACACCGTACCAACTCGTGTGGTCAGCGGTGCTGTCGTATACCGACTGTGCTCATTCAGAGCGAGTCTGAACTGCTCAGCCTGGATGGTCAGCCGTGAGGTGGATGAAAATGTGTGGCTGTGGTTCTACACAAACACTGCACGATGGACCATTTCTGTCACCTCAGTGTCTTTGTTCCCTAAAGAACATTTTAGGGAACTGCACATTTGTCTTGTGTTCCCTTCTCTGCAGAATTATTTCCTAAACATGAAATGTAACTTTTCCAAATACTTGCTGCTACTTTAGTTACTAACACACAATAATCTGGAAATGCTGGAATGCTTAATGTTCTATGGTTCATGCAGTAAAGACCCCTGAATGTAAATATTGATTAGAAGTCCATGTGAACACTACAGACACAACAACCGCTGCTGCAAACAGTCTGATAAAATAAATGTAACCATAAAAATAAACCTACTGACGTCTGTGGCAGCAGGACTCAGTGATCTGACCTGCATAAAGTTCTTCAAGAAGAAATCCTTTAATTTAGGCCAAAATGCTTTAATAACTAAAGTTAAAAACATGCAATTTGACGCCGCTCTGCTCCATCCCTGCTCCATCTGTCCTGTGTTGCTGCACCCATCGCTGTTCTGACCTCTCTGTTGTTGTCTTGTATCCGTTGGCTCGTCCCTTGCAGGCCGGGACAGGGCGGGCAGTCGGCCTACGGTCTGTGATGTCATCACCACGCGCCATCCTGACTCTCCATCAACCCCCATCTCTGACTGTGTGTAAGTGAGACCGGACTCGGCAGAGGAGTGAGCGAGCGAGTGAGGCGGTGTGGATTTGATTCTGGTCCAGACATCAGCCAATCAGAGGGAGGGAAATGTGTATCAATAAATGGGATTTTATTTAATTAGAGCTTACTTTTATACCGGGGACTCTGGGGTTTGGGGGGGGGGTTAAGAGAAGAGAGCTGCAAATTTACCTGAAAGAAACTGACAGGTGAACATGTTATTGATTAAGCCTAGATTTATAGATTTATTTATTTTTTGTGGATAACTGCCCTCATGTGACCCCTTAGCCTGATCACTGATTGGATATCTGGATTCAGTTATCCGGTTATCCTGGATGTAGTGAACTTTGACCCTGCAGGGCCCTTTAAGTGTGTGTGTGTGTGTGTGTGTGTCCTGAGTTGGACTGCCTCCATGACTCCCATGGACTCCACGACCGCAGACTTACTCCACCTAACGGGCCACTCACTGTCGCTCTCTTTGTCTCCCACCTCACCTTCCTCCCCTCCGACTGTTTCACTTCTTCCACTTTCGGCCTTATTTTTCCTCCTCTTCCTCCCTCCCGCTCTGCCTTCCTTTATTTACGCTCTTCTCCCTCTCTTACCACCCCCCCCCCTTCCTCCTCTCCTCTGTCCTTGCAGACTTGACCAGCAGACCCCGTAGCCCTCCTCAGCCTCCTCCCCTGCCACCAGGCCGCCCCCCGCCCCCAACTCCACCCCAGGAGAGAGTAAGCGAGATGGAGATGGGAGGAGGCATTGGAGGAGCAGCAGCAACTGCGGGGGCAGCGGCAGTCACTGGAGGAGGAAGTGGCAGTGGAGGAAGTGGAGGCGGTAGTGGAGGAGGCGTGGAGGAGTGGGAGGAGCGGGATAGGGACACGCCTCTCCGCCAACTAGAAGCTGTGGATGGAGAAGAGAGGGAGGGAGCGAGGGCACCCCGAGCCATCGATAACCAGTACTCCTTCTTCTGATGGAGGAGGTGTATGTGTGCGTGCGTGTGTGTGTGTGTGTGTGTGTGTGAGTGAGTGAAAGTCAGGTTGGATGAGGCGGCGTACGTCATAGCCATTCATAACCAGTATTTTTATTTTGTTAGCAAAGGAGGAGGCGGCGTAAAAGTACTAACACTATGTGAGAGAGACGGTGAGAGCAGCTTTACGACACTAACATCAACATTTCTTTATAGTCCGATAAGCTCTGTATTATTTTTGCCGGTGCGCCGTGATACCGCCAGCAAACCTGATACCTCACAGCGGTCCTGCCAGGATGGCACACGCTAGCCAAACACGCTACAGACATTTCTACATTAGCGAGCGGACCCGACACACTCGCAGGTACGAGGGCGACGCCACAGCCAACGACCCCCAGTCTGAGTTTAACCCACAGCCCGGCAAAAACTGAAGCCTCTGGAGTGAAACACGCTGAAGATGTTGGAAGAAGCTTTGAGTTACAGAAATGCAGCTTCTGCAGATATTTGCAGGCTACAGCGACACACACGGCGTTAATGAGTTAAACATTCATCATCACCTAAAATCCACACCTCACTGACTGTATGAATGCTACAGATAACGACACTAAAGGCACAATTTCACTAGGTTTATGCTTCACGTCTGCACATTAGCAGGGTTTTACTTTCAATGGTGCAATCACGTTAATTTTTCTAACTGCAGAACCTGTTTGAGCACGGGGGGGTGCGCAGCCCGAATCCAAAGCCCTGAATCTAGTGAGGTAGAAATGGACCCCTGACTGCATTCGTTAGAAACACTCAGGTGGACGTTGGGAGTCTTTCCTGCCACATGACTCAGTGTTGATGAGCTCAGCTGATTAATTATTACAGGAGGTACAAACTTTCCTAATCAGACGCCATCGTAGGGATGTTAATGATTTCGCAGGTCCCCGAGGGAAACGTCAGTA
Organism: Pterophyllum scalare; assembly: GCA_024447675.2. NCBI lineage: Eukaryota > Metazoa > Chordata > Actinopteri > Cichliformes > Cichlidae > Pterophyllum > Pterophyllum scalare. The sequence goes on from JAMQGT020002453.1 coordinate 42,645, forward strand.
ATTAATATTAGGTGTTTGTAGTTTTGCTATTAGACATTTATGGAGATCGGTGCACATTTGATTCCTTAGTGGCAGAATTTTAATGGAGTTTGCTTTTGACGCCAAACTTCCTTCACTGGTCCAAAAAAAAAGTTTTTAAATGGGATCTGGTTTATTTACGCTACATTGAAACCAGATTTTTTTTAATGAGGTTTGTTGTTTTAAAATGAGATTGATTTAGTGTTTTTGTTTGTTTCCCCCAAGAATCTTTTAATCAATACAGCCATAAATATTTTCAAAATAAAGCTGTTTTACAGAATAAAAACGAGGGGGGTGCTCCTCATTTTAATAAATGGCAATCTAATCCTAAAGAAATGGTAAACTGCCGTGTGCAGAGAAAATAAAAATGTCCTCCAGCTTCTCACACACACACACACCAGCCATGTGTGTGCGTGTGTGTAGGTTGGTCGTTGTGATGCAGCATTTGTGGCCCGGTCTGGGAAAATGATGGAGGCTCATTTGCTGGACTGGGGTCATTCCCGGGGTCACGGGATGCTCTTAGCAACAAGGGGAAAGCATTTACATGTTTTGAGCGCTCTTATTGGCTACCAGTGATGTCATTTTCACTTTGTTCTCCCTTGTTGCCAGGATCACCGTCTGACCCCGGGAATGACCCCAGTCCTGATTCCAGATCGGGTCACGTTTGTTCGTCCTGTGATTGGTGCTCGTCCGTGGCCGGACTAACGTAACGATGCGCTGCGTTTTCTGCAACAGTCAAACTGAAATCTTAAGCTAGCTAATTTTTATGTTTACGGAAAAGGTTTTGGATCCATTTAGAAATTTTTCCACTAACCGTTCCGACCTCTTCCCTAAATTCCTGTACCCTGTCCCATAATCATGCTCCTGTAGGTTCTGTGCACTTTACAGCTAGGTGTTCATATTTGTTGGTTACATGTAACCACATGAACAGTCGCACGGGGTTAAGCTGACACGTTAATGCTGAGCAGTAAAATAACTTTAGTTTTCATGGCGTTTGTGGCGTCGCCCGGACACACGAGGAGGTGGATCGGGTCCGGATCAGGCAGGAAACATTTACCTCACTCAGCATCACTCGCTGTAAGCTCTCTCTCTCTGTCACTCAAATCTGAACTGGGAGCTGATTTCTGAACTGGTTCCAGTAAGAGTCGCGTTGCTGTTAATGACAGCAGTCAGAATAGTATTAGTTTTTATTTTGTGTGCTTACTCCATGTTAACACTTGCTCCGACTCATCGTGTAATTCAGTTCAAATGTCTGTGCCTTTTTTTTTTTCTTTTTGTCTGGGGATAAAATGAATTAATATAATATTTGCTCCGCCCCCTCGCCGTGCAGGCGACGGCGCCCCTCGCTCTTCGTCCTCTCCTCCTCTGCCTCATCTGCGCTCATTAAAGATTAAAGCAGCAAATGTGGATGAAAATACTTTTCTACTCGTGCCTTTCTGTGTCTCGTCATCACCTCTGCCTGCATCCGTCGCTCCATCGTTCCGTTTCTTTCCACGCTTCATAACCACGGCTCTGTTTTCTTTGCTCATGTATGCGTCTGTTCTGCACCTTCCTGCCCATCATCATGTTCTGTGTCCTCTTCTCAGTTTCAGAACTCTTTGTGCCTTTCTCTGTCTCTTTTCTCTCTTTGCTGGGACCGTGTGTTGAAGCCGGACGGCGTCTGTCCGGCCTGTGTGGTTAGTTTCAGGTACTACATTGAATTTAATGATAATGATATAATATAAATATAGTGAAACAATGCTTGGTGTCTGTTGTCTCTTTTTTTTCCTCCCCTCTAAGTGATATTGTGGTGGTTTTATTAGAATTTAAAGAAGTAACTGAAGAGACTGCAGTAAAATTAATCTTGGAAAGCAGTTTGTTACAGATCAGAATTATCACTGTAATTTAGTCTCAGGGTGCAGTTGTGTGGGCCAACAGCAGAGGGCACTAAACTGGGTTAAAAACTGCACATCAGACTCGTTTTTGCTCATTGAATAACATCCAATTAAAATCCAACAAACTGGAGCTCCACCTTCTTGGATGGCATATTAGTCCAACGAAGCACAGCAGCCATATTATTGGTGAGATCATTCCTTTTCAAACGGCTCCAACAGCACAAACACCCAGAGGTCCCATTCAGGGACATTCTAACATGGGAATTTTATGTGGATGGACTCAATGTGGCTCCTCTCCTGGACACCAGAGGAAGCGCAAAACCAATAGCAGCTGTAGAGGTTTTTCTCTTTAAAGATGGACACACAGGTGTGTGTTAGAACAAACGAGATCACAGAATTATTAAATGTTAATGATCTGCGACCTCGAGCAGCTCACAGATGTTTCCATCACTGAAGTTTTCCTTCAGACTCGAGGAGCAGAAAGGAGAAGGTCACGATGCTGTGCTGTTCTCTTCAGGGTTATCCTACGGTTCATTTTTGTGTAGTGTGTTAATAAATCAGTGCTTTATTGAAATGTGCGTACATTTACTAAAACCGATTATTGGTTTGATATTTGAATTCTGGATGGAGACGAGTGAAAGTAACTGAGCTCACGAGGCTGCTCGTTGTTTCCCAACAAGGGTGAACAAAGGTATGAATTTAAAATCTTTTTCTGGAGCCTTCGACTGTATCAGACTCCCTCTGTGGGTGAGGTCAGCGCCGATAAACCAAGTGGAGCTTCACTCAGGTTAATGTGAGGACTTCAGAAGGAATGAAGTACAAATACTTTGTTGCTGTACTTGAGTTTTCAGGTATCTGTTTTTTCCAGCAATGCTCCTTCAAACAAACTGATCCGAGTCTAACACAGAAAAGACAAACCCACTGGTGTGTCCCTCACTGGGGCTTATTGCATACAGAGATGTCCAACAGTCCCCACAGAGCAGCAGGTCAGCTGATCACAAAGAAAATCTCTCAGTAGAAATGAGTGATTCTTTTCCCCACGCAGAGCCACTACCACTGATCTTACCCCACCTGCTGAATCCACTGTAACCCCTGATGATGTGCTGAGCCACAGTCACCCATCTACAACATGAGCTACAGCAAACAGCTGTTTATCTTTTTCTCTGCTCATGTCCTACATACCAGCGTTCAAGCTCAATATGTTCATTAGTGTTAGATTTTGATTGAGTTTGTTCCCAATGACTAACATAGCTTTATTGTTATGTTAATATAGCACAGGGATTTGTTTTGCTTTCTTCAGTCTGTACTTTTTCACTTAAGTAGTTGAATCAGTACTTCAACTTTTACCAAGTATTGTTTAATGTATCTGTACTTCTACTTGGTTTGATAAACCTTTCAAATATCAGTGACGCTGCTTTAAAACACACAAATCTCCCAAAATCTCAAAATCTGTTTAAATAAATGCAATTACATTAATATTTTATTTTCTGTAGGCGGAAGCTCTGGGGTTTGTAGTTCTGTTTTTTCTCACGCGAAGTCAAAACTAAAAAACAAAACGCACGCGAGCGTCGATGTCGTAATATTGCTTAAAAACAGTGATTGATGATTGACAGGAACCCTGACCAGTGAGAAAACGGGCCAGGATCGACAGCGATAAAAATTAAGCAATGGCTGCATTGATGCAGATAAGTGGGCGGAGTTTACGCTTGGTGCGCTCGTTATAAGTACCCGGATAAGCCTGACCGATGTGTTCGTGATGTTGATATATGACAGTAAAAGCTCCCGTTAACGAACCAGCCCGCCCACCAGATGGGACCGTATCACGAGGGCAGCTGGATCCGGGTGTAATAAATCGAGCTGTGTTTTGTTGTTGTTTTCCAGGTGCGCCGTGTGCGGCCTGTCAGACCGCGTGACTTCGCACCGGGACGGCGGCAGGGGAATAACGGGGATGCACGTGACTAAAAAGTATAATTTGCACGCTAGCAGCTGCTCACGTGTCACTTTGGTCGTTTGTGGCGGTTCGTTTGGTTAAAACTCGTCGCCTCCGCTGAGCTAGCTCCGTTAGCCGACTCTGCTAGCTTACTTTACGGTTCTGCGCGAAAAACTGCGCAAAAAAACTGCGCCACCGCTGAGGGAACCGCTTTAAAGGGACTTTCTGTGTAATCAGAGCCAAATCATTTCATGTTAGCCTTCAGCTGGTTTGGCGGCAGGCTGCAGAGGTGGCCTCTCAGATTTCATTGTTCTCACAGGAGGATTTTTTTTTTTAACCTGTGATTGTTTTTTACCTGACGCTTATATTTCTCCTTCCTCAGGTGCAGGAGCACCATGAAACCACCTCCACAGACGCAGTCTCCTCCCATACGCAGCTCTGTAAGTACAGGTGACCGCTGTGACGGGCTCACAGGGGGGCGTGGGGGGTGTCTGTCTCAGACAGGTGTGTCTGCTGACCGAGCGGCTGCATCGGCCGCTCCTGCAGGCGCTGCAGAAGAAGGCTTCGAGGCTGATACAACATCTCCCCCACAGTTTAGAGCGCAGGTCTCACAACAGGTCAGACTGCTGCGGGACCTGCGCACAGACAAACCACCATTCACACCTGTGGCCAGTTTACCTGTTCGGCTGACTGGGTTCAAACCCAGGACCGTGCTCTCTAAATTTCAGCTGGATACTCAAATTTAAAGTGATTTTTCTCGTTTGTGACAATAACCTGAAATTTTAATTTATAGATAAGAAAATAAATTTTTCCAGTGGTGAAAACAAGCTTTGAATTAAAGCCCGTTAAAGCTGAGAGGGAGCCTGAACTGCTGACACACCTATTTCATAAAAGGTGAAACTTTTTGAAAGATCGCTCACGTGAACTTTTCTTGCCTTATGAGCAGAAACCGAAGCTCGTGATGGTCACCTGACCCCTCAGAATCAGCTGGCCTTATCTGTACAGTAAAGTTATTTGACATAGACGGGCCAGATTTGACCTTCAAACCTCAAATATTTGTTTACTACTTATTTGATGTCATCACACGCTGACCTCTGAGATCACATCTTGTTTGTGGAGGGCTCTCACAGCTCACCTGTGTCTGCAGGTATTCGAAGGCGTCTACAACAACGCGCGCATGCTCCACTTCCTCACGGCGGTGGTGGTGAGTAGATTTCTGCCTGTTTGTTTCTGGTTGATGTTTGAACTCTGCAGACGGGATGAAGCCGTCCTCTCTGCTGCTTCCAGGGCTCCACCTGCGATGTCAGAGTGAAAAATGGCGCCACGTACGAGGGAATCTTCAAGACGCTGAGCTCGCAGGTGAAAAGTCTGTGTTTTTGTTTGGTTTTTTTTGGTTTATCAGCTGATGTCCACAGAAACTGCCACGTCTTCAGGCTCTCGCTAAAATTTCAGCCTGACCGTTGTTGGGTGTTTGAGGAGACTCCACACTATCAGCTGCTTCAATCATGGAAATTTAGGCTGTCCTAAAAGCTCCCTGAAAAGTTAATCCATGCATTTATTACTTCTAGGCTGGACTACTGTAATTCATTATTATCAGGCTGTCCTAAAAACTCCCTGAAAAGCCTTCAGCTGATCCAAAATGCTGCAGCTAGAGTACTGACAGGGACTAGAAAGAGAGAGCACATTTCTCCCATATTGGCTTCTCTTCATTGGCTCCCTGTTAAATCTAGAATAGAATTTAAAATCCTTCTCCTAACATACAAGGTCTTGAGTAATCAGGCCCCATCTTATCTCAAAGACCTCATAGTACCGTATCACCCCAATAGAGCTCTTCGTTCTCAGACTGCTGGCTTACTTGTGGTTTCTAGGATACTTAAAAGTAGAATCGGAGGCAGAGCCTTCGGCTTTCAGGATCAGGTGACCCTGATCCACCCCTTAGTTATGATGCTATAGGCAGAGGCTGCTGGGGGGTTCCCATGATGCATTTCTCCTTCACTCTTTTCACTCCTCAGGTGTTTAGCACCACTGCTGCACCTTGTTAGCTTTTGTCTTCTCACCTGTAGTCTTTTGTCTCTCTCTGCTCACCTTCCTCTCAATCCCAACCAGTCACAGCAGATGACTGCCCCTCCCTGAGCCTGGTTCTGCTGGATGTTTCTTCCTGTTAAAAGGGAGTTTTTCATTCCCACTGTCGCCAAGTGCTTGCTCATAGGGGGTCGTTCGGACTCTTGGGTTTTCTCTGTATCATTGTAGGGTCTTTAACTTACAATATAGACACATACATGTGTTTTGGATCAGCTGCAGGTGACACCAGGAACTTGCTGATTCCTGTGTACAACATATTAATGCAGATCATTTCATCGAGCTGCAGATGTGCAGTCAAAATACCACAAAGGCACTTAGAACCATACCAGAAGATCTCGAGCTCGGTTAGAAAAGCGACGCAGCCGGTTTCTGTGATTTAACACCTGAATGAGCTTCAGTGACTAAACGGCTGTAATCTGTGTGTATGTGGCAGTGTGAGCTCGCTGTGGATGCTGTTCACAAAGTGAGTGGAGGAGGAGGGAGGGAGTCCTGTGCTCCAAGGATTGAGGAAATTACTGACACCATGATCTTCAGCCCCGCTGACCTCGTCACCATGACGTGCCGAGACGTCGACCTGAACTTTGCCGTCAGAGGTAACCGGACTCCGTTTAGTTATCGGGTTAAAGAAATATTCATCTGTGGATCGAGTCTCTGTTTCACTTTGTTAAACTAAAGAAAAGAAGCAGGAGATGCAAAAACCTGCAAATATTTTTTTAATTTTATCACAATTTTTGCTTTGAAAAAAATGACTGAAACAGGAAGTCAAGTTATTGTTTATCAGGTCCGTTTTTATTGTTGGGGAGAATCAGTGGATTAAAGACAAAATCCGGGAATGCAAATAAATAAAGTCTTCACTGAGCCAATAAAATATCATAAATGAGCCCTGAATAAATTATTTGTGCCATCGATTGTTGTGGAGCCTCGATAAGTGTAAGTGGCCCGACTAAAACTGATGTTTCTGCAGACGCGTTCACAGACTCGGCCATCAGCTCGTCGCGGCTGAACGGGGAGCACCGGGAGAAGGTGCTGCAGCGGTGGGATGGAGATGGGAACGGAGAGAGCTTTGACCTGGAGTCAGACACGGTGAGGAAACGGCCACATTCAGTGCTTTTAATTCATGTTTTTCCTTTAAAGGACCCCCCAGCAGCCCTACTGTACAGTGTGGGTGGGGTCATTAAAGCAAGGTGGCCTGAGAGTCCCATGACATCATTTGTATGCGAGAGAAACGGCCGACCCGTCGAGCTCGCTCTGGATTATGTCGTCGCTGGACCGCAGTGTCAGTTAGCTTGTAGCCGATTCCCTCGATGTCAGGTTTCAAAAACGTTGTGTTTGAGTCTCATTTAGTGACATCACTTCTGGCCAATCAGTGGTGTCAGATGTCACATTTATAGCTCGACTCGGCTTACTTGGAACAGTGTCTGAGTGGGTACTGAAAAGCTGCCGGGTGCTGCCATGCAATGGAAAACCCTAAAAACGAAGTTGAGTGCAAGTGGAAAAGCAGACCTGCTCACCAAAAATTATTCATTAATTAAACAAACTGCACTGATCAGGTCTCAGGGTTGTAGGTTTTTATATATAAATATTTTTAACACACGAAACAGTCGCAGAATTTACGCCCACGGTGTGTGAAGGCCTTTAGTCCCAGACGTAACATTTTATTTAACGACAAAGTGACGATGGTCCCCAGGTACGTGAAAATCCCATCTGATGTCAGAATATGATGTCTGATTTTTAGTGTGTGTAACAGAAAAGCTGTTGGGGTTTGTGTCGGGTACCTCAGTGAAACTTCGTGTGTGCGCTTCATTTTTCTTTGGCAGTCAAACGGCTGGGACGCCAACGACATGTTCAAGTTTAACGAGGAGACGTACGGCGTGAAGTCCACCTACGACTCCAGCCTCTCCATGTACACGTGAGTAAACGACTGTTCACCCAACGTTCGAGTTCCTCTTTGGAGAGAAAAAAACGTCCCATTAAAGGCGTCGCACTGTTTCCATCTGCCGGGAATTAAATAAAAAAATGTCCAGATAGGAAAATAAAGAGTTCAGCAGTGATCTCAAACGAGGGTTACACCTTCTTGGTGGTCTGCTCTGTGCTTTTCCCAGCATGCCTTTGGAGAGGGGGAACTCAGAGGTTTACCGACAGCGGGAGGCTCGAGCGGCTCGGTTAGCCAACGAGATCGAGAGCAACCTGCAGTCCCGCCGGCGCGTTTCCCTGGAGAACGACGAGGGCCGAAGCGAGGAGGACAAATACAGCTCGGTGGTACGAGAGAGGGAGGAGAGGGCGAGCCCCGGGTTCACCTCCACGAGCAGGTAACACGAGCACGTCGCACTCGGCAAAGGCATAAAACGATCCAGCATAGCAAACTGGGCGGTTCGTTTCGTGAAGCAGAAATGAGTCATAATGGCCAGAATTCCTGAATTCTCCTCAAATTCCCCAGGATCTTTCCTAAACCCTTTCCTGTTTCCTTCCCTCTTGTTTCCCAGGGAGGGTAAATACGTCCCCCTCCCTCAGAGGGCTCGAGAGGTCGGCCTGTCTGTCAGCAGCATCAGACCCGGGGCCTCCGGTCGGGCCGCCGCACCCGCTCCTTCCAGACACCTGCCACCCAGCTCCTCCTCCCCTAAACCGACCTCTGATAGGAGCAGCCCGCTGTCTGTCAGGACCTCCTACTCTCCCAGCCAATCACAGAGCAGCCCGCCTGCAGCCAGCAGCCCGCCCTGCACCAATCACGTTCTCCCGCACTCCCTCTCGCATCCACAGACACTGGCGGACACAACACGCTCGTCTGTAAATGGAGGTAAGTGTGTTCTGAGCAGCCCCCTCTAGTGGTCACATCATGAAGTTACCCCTTAATGTTTGATCTGTCTTCAGTTTCATCCAGAATGTCCCCGAAATCCCTTCAGAGACTTCAGAGCAGCAGGACGCTCCGAACCCCGAACGCCCAGTCCTCCCCTGCAGGTACACACACACACACACACACACACACACACACACACTCTCACACACACACTTTTGGTTCACTGAAATAAAAATATGAACCAGAAAATAAAATCTCATTAGATAAGTAACTAGAATAAAATAAAAACGACACACTTTAGGCTTCAGGCGGCAGCTTTAGAGCAGCTCTAATGTGACGTTCTTAAAGTTTGCCCACTAATAATAAATAGGAAGCTAATAAAATGCTCATAATTATAATTTACAGGGTTTTTTTTAGCCGGGTGTTTAGTTTGTCGGGCGGTCTGGCCTTCAGCACTCGTTCGTATTCGTGCTCTGAGGCTAACTTTCGAGCCGTTGAAACCTCACTCGGTTTCTGCTGCTGGGCATTACCCCCCCACCCCCTGTAACCCAGTCCTGATCCTTCATTCAGGGGCAGGTAAATATAAAGCAGGACTTCCTCGTGGAGACTCACCTGTTTCTCCTCTTCCTCGTCTCCGTCTGTCCGCTCTCCAGCGTCTCGTGCTTTGAAACCAGACGCCCCTAACCAGGATCCCCCGGCAATTGGCCCCACTTGCCTGGACTCCTCCCCTTCTGGTGTCACCATGGGAACCACTGCCATCATCACCGCTTCCACCAAACCTTCTGGCCCCACCCCCCTCTTTCCTGTTGATGGTGAGATGAGTTTTTTTTTTTTGTTTAAAGACAGAATTAGTTTTGGGTGCAGCGAGCTGAAACTGGCTGTTCTCCACAGTGAATGAAATCCTGAGCGCGGCAGCGGCGGCCAAAGAGCGAGCTGAGAGTCTGTCTGCTCCACAGGACTCCAAGAGCAGCAAAGGTACACAAACCTCCACCAGTCTGTCCTCTTCTCTTTGTACACCCTCCTAACACCACCTCTCTTCCTCTTTGCAGCTCCTTCTCTTCAGCAGAGGTCTCAGCTGGAGGAGCTCCGCAAGTTTGGCAAAGAGTTCAGGGTAATGCTGGCATTCATTCTCTCTGATGACCAGCAGGGGGCGTCTCCCCTGGCTGTATGGAGGTGTATGAGTTTATGGGCTCGTCAGGTGGTCCCGTCCATCTTTGATACTGGCTGTGATGAGTGAGGTTGAACAAACTTGGCTTTTGTGGGGTTCCAGTTTGTAACCGTGTGTTAATGCAGCATCCGCTCAGAGAGTCTGTACTGTAAATACAGTAGAGTCGGTGTTCAGTGTTCATCCTTCTTCTTCTTCACGGCTTCTAAGGTCCTCTGTGGCATGCTGGATATCAGCCTCTGCTCCAGATCCTGACTGATGGAGCTCCATCAGAGCTCCAGGCTCATCGGTTTGTCGGTTTCTGCTTTTTAAGCACTGACCAAACATCTTCCAGGAGCAGTTTGGTGACAGTCTGAGCATCAAGTCAACAGAGAGAAGGAGCTCCGTCAGTTAGGATCTGGAGCAGAAGCTACATCTGCTTATTCATGGCCAGTTCTCCTTAGATTGACTCGATGGAGTCACGTTGCTGTTGGAGATTCAGATCTCTGATTTCATAAAGCATCTCACCACGAGGGATCAAACTCGGGTCTTCCTTCCACAGCTGACCTCTCACTGGTCTTCCTCTCCGTCTCTCAGCTGCAGGCGAGCTCCTCCCCTTCAGCGAGCCCGGCCTCTGCAGACACTCCTCATCAGGAGAGCTCCACCCCCTCCACAGAGTCTTCCTTCTCCTTGTCCCCCAGCCCACCTAAGGCTGTCACAGCTACAGAGGCAGCTCCGCCCACCTCAGGACCCGCTGCCCCGCCCCCTGCACCTCCGCCCAGCCCTCGCTCCTCAGGACTGGAGGGAGCGGCCGCCAGCGGAGAGGAGTCGTGTGGCGAGCGAGCAGAGGCTGCGACCCCGGCTGCAGTGTGAGTGATGCTGCTGCAGCCCAGTGTTTATGTTCACTGAAATGACCTTGACCTTTTCTGCCTCTGTCTTCTGGATTTCAGGCAGGTGAAAAACTCGACACTGAATCCAAACGCAAAGGAATTTCTTCCCGTTAAAGGGAACGCAGTTCTGGTAAGTCTTCATGAGGTCGCACGTGATTCATGTTCTTCATACGAGCTCCACAAACAGTCAGCTGATTCTGACTTTCAGAAACCGCCCTCGAACCCCGCCCCGCCTCGGCCGACCCCGCCTAGCCCCGCGGTGGTCCTCTCCGGTCCGGGACAGCCAGGAGGAGGGGCCATCTACAGCAGCCCACCTGGACACTACCTGTCCTACATCTCCCCCATCCCTCTGCAGGGACACGCCATCCAGGTTTGTTTCTGTTTGTGTGTCTGTTTGTCTCAGAGGAAACAATGTGTTTGTAACGCGTCCTCGTCTCGTCCTCAGGCTCCTCAGGTGTATCAGTACACCGTGTCTACTGTCAGCCAGGGGAAGTACCCCAGACCCAAAGGTACGCTTCGAGCTCCAAATACATCTTCATGCCTTCAGTGCCTTTAACTCTTTCCCCAAGCATCCCTGTGCCATCTCCAACACTTCATGAAAACTCCCAAAATATTTTTCTAAAACCTAGAAAAGGCTTCGCGTGCCTCTGTCAGAGCTGCAGTCTGACAAGCCTCATGTTTTTAAGCTTCCTTCAGCGATCCAGGTGTAGTTACCTGTGCATCTGCAGGTGGCTCACAAACAGGAGCTGCTGATGGGGAGTTAGACTTCTTCCTATTGATGCTGAAATCTGAAGGTTCAGGCTGCAGTTCACACCACAGGTGACCGAAGTTTGACCGACCCCTCCTGTGTCATGACCATCAATTCTTCTGCTCCAGGCTTGGTTGGGGGTCCTCGTCCGGACCACCACAGCTCCCAGGCCTCCTCCATGATCTCAGCTGCAGCGTCGGCAGCAGGAGCCCCGCTGGTGGCTTCGCCTTACCCCCCGTCCTACCTGCAGTACAGTCAGGTGATCCAGGCCATGCCCCCACACTACCACGGACAGGTAATGCTAACACGCCGAGTTTGTGTGAGTTTTGTGTGTGCAGAAGAACATTAGAACATTTTATCATGCAGCAGTGATGGAGGTTCAGTAGATTTCTGCCCATTTGTGGATATAAACAAGCACAATTCCACAATAACTGAACGTTCAGTGACTTTTACAGACAGGAATTAAATGTTTTTAAGATTTCTTTTCTAGCTCCATGTGTGCTTTCTAAATGTGTTGGGCCTGACTTTATTTATATATATATATATATTTTTATATATAAATAAATTAAATGTTTGTTTTGTTTGTTTTTTTTAAACTGGTAGCCGGTTTACTCGATGCTGCAGGCGGGTGCGAGGATGCTGACCTCCAGCGCTGCTCCTCAGCCGATAGGTCCTCCGGGCCCACAGTTCCCAGGACAGGCCGACGGCCCGCCGGGCCCCCAGCAGGCCATATATGGTGAGAAGAATCAACATTTTATTTTCTGAATTTAACATCTGGCGAAGAAATCAAAACTTATTTCACGTTATTTCAGGTGTCATCTCCTGCACAGGAAGCAGATTTAGCTGCATTTGCTCTTTTGTAAGATGATGACCCACAAACAGCAGTTTCAGGAAGTATAAACAGTAATTTTTGGGTTCTGGGAGGATTTAGGCTGTTGGATCCTGGGTAGTTCAGACATCTCTGATCAAAACTCAGACTTTTATTTTTGTAAAGAGCAGTAATGAAGTTTAATCTGCACTTTCTGCTTGATCATCAGTTTCTGTGTTTATCAGTGATGCAGGTGGGATGCTGAGTGAGCTGCATGTTGAAGTGAAGTGAGTTAGACCCCTCTGCACAGATTAAAGTTGGCAGAGCAGTGAAATCTGTCCATTAATAACCTACCCCCCCCCCATCATTCTTTAGAATTTCTTAAATCTGTCGAGTTATTTTAGAAGTGACTCAAACTAATCTGAGGACTTTAGGTGCATTTAAGAGGAAGGGGAACACAAAGGCTGATGGTCAAAGGTCGTGTTGTCCAGTCTAACTCGCTGGGGTCTGCAGGTCAGAAAGTCCAATGTTGGATACAGAGGGATTATTAATCAGCTCGAAGGGGATGATGTCTTCAGTTCTCACTCTCGGCGGGCCTGATCAGACCCTCAGACAGGCCTCTTATGGCCCCTGGGCCAGATGTTTCACACCTCTGGAGTTTCCTAATGGCACTTGTAGAGCTGTTGAGGGACAGCGCAGTGTCATCTGCATACAGATGGGTAATATGAGGTGATGAGGAAGTGGTAAAAATATGAATCCTTGCAGGACACATTTTTAATAAAGGTACTTTCTGTAATTATTCTCACAAATTTTAACTGAGGGGCCTCCAGGGGGCAGTGTTTTTACCAGTGGGAGTACTGAAATGTTTTTGGGTGTGTGCTGCTCTTTGTTTAAATTCTTCGGTATTCCTTTTTTAGCTACGTCCAATTCCTCAAGGCTCTTTCATTCCTCGGGCTGCTGTTTGTAAAAAAGAGGAAAAAAAGAACGCTTGTGATTGTTTTCCTCTTTAAGTAAAGGTTAAAGGTCGCTGCACTATCTTGTAGTGCTCTAGTCTTCAACACAGTTTTCACCATAAGGGTGTAGCTGTGGTTTCTTCTGTTGATGCTTTAGTAAATGTAGAAGGTTGAACACGGTTTTTAAACTCAGACTTAAAGGTGTGGACAGTCTAACCTTTGACATTCAGCTGACGTGAAGTGGAAATGCTGATTAGGGTCTTCTGCAGAGTTCATCCATCTTTCATGCACTCTGCCTCTCAGCTGCTCAGTCCATCCATCCTCTCCACTCGGGCTCCATCCATCCTCAGCCCTCCAGCACCCCCACTGGGAGTCAGCCCCCACCCCAGCACGCGACGCCCAGTCCCGGACACGCTCAGGTGGGTGCTGCTGGTAATAACACTTTGACACCCACGGTGAGTAATCTGTCAAATCTGACTCTTTAGCAGAAACTGGATCAGAGTTGGCCATCAGGGCTGATTGGCTCTTAGAAATGATCTTTGGGTGGTGAAAGTGTTTTAAATGTGCTCGTTGGTAATTTATTCATTAATTCGGTTTCCGTGTGTTTGCCTTGAACTCATCCCCCCCAGGTGAGTCAGGGTGGTTCTCAGGCTCAGTCCTTGTTCCACTCTGCGGGTCTGTCAGCTCCCACACCTCCTAACCTGCCGCCGGGTCACGGCTCACCGCAGGCCTCCTACGCCATGCAGGGATACAGCCTGCCCACCCCCCAGCAGCTGCCCCATGGCTTCCCTTCAATCAGCCAGCTCACACAGGTGAACACGTGGCGTCTTTTCTGCAGCAGTAATCAGATTCTTTTACATTAGTCATGCTCAGATTTAAAAATCGTTTCCTGAGGTAAACAAACTTCTGGACTGTTTATCAGCAAAAATTGAATTTAATCACCAAAATCAGCTGATTAATAAAATTTGTGATTAACATTTGTGATTAGAATAATGATTTACATTGATACTGATGATATTTCCATCATTTGAGCTCTGACTGAAGCTTTCATCCACCTCTTCAGCGGTCCATTTAATATCAGTGGTTGGAGAGGTGGCGCCCCCTGCTGTTCATTTGAAACTTCCCTCCTTTGTCTCGTTTGATTTCCACAGGCTCACGTAACGGGCGCCATGTCAGGACCTCACCACTCCGCGGGCCACGGCCCCCCGCCCGTCATGCTGCACTACGCCCCCCCACAGCAGAGTGGTGGCGCCAACCCCCAACACGGCCCGCCGCCCCAGCAGGGGGCACCGCAGCACTTCTACATCGGACCCCCACAAGGTGAAGAGAGCTTGCAGAGATTTTAGATGAGGCAGAAGATCTCATAAAAATCCTGAGATCTCCAGTTTATCCTGAAACATTCAGTGCAGGGAAATCAGGCCGAGGCCCGGTGCTTGATTCTGAGTTGCAGTAATGGGAGAGTAAAAGTAAAATAAAGTTTACATTAAAGCCCAGAGTAGAAATCTTAGTGTTAACTTTAATAACAAAGATGTGTGTGCAGGTCCTCACTCATGGTCATGGTAGCTTCTGGAGCTGAAAGAAGGCGACTGGACTCCTGAGTTTGAGGACCTTTCACCTCTGAAGGCTTCTTCAGCTCTAAAACCACATGGAGAGTTCCAGGGATTTAAACCCCAGGGGGCAGGTGGGTCGATGACCCACTATTGATCATGTGAATAATCACTTTGGTTTCTACTGAAACCCCTCATTAAAACAACACCCACACTCTTTTTTTTTCACACTTTGGCTCCTGTGATTGATCACATGATCAATAGTGGGTCAACAGACACGCCCACTGGGGTTTAAATCCCTGGAACACCAGTTGCCGCCTTTCAGGCCCCACAGACTTCATAAGAAATGAAAGTGAAGGGAAATGTGAGCAGTGGAACAAAGCTGGTTTGACTCTAATGTTTGGAGAAAGCCAGCGTCCAACATCTGTTATCGAAGGTTGGAGTCGTCTGCAGGGAAAACTGTTCAAGGATTTTGGAAGGACTTGAGTTTATTAACGAGCAAAGTAGCTGAGACTCGAGGGTTAAGGTGCCACGGTGAGATTTTTAAAGCTGATCCCCGTTGAGCTGGAGGAGGATCTGGAGATGGTTACTGTCAGACTCCTCCCACCTGCTGCAGAACTCTGAGAACGGCGGTCTCGGCGCTCTGGCCTGAACTTCTCTGATCCCAGTTGTTAGGAAGTGTTTTTAATGCTGAGCTTCTGTGTTTGCTCCTTCCAGCTGTGCAGGTTCAGGCTCACCCCACCCAGCAGCTGTCCTTCCATCCCTCTGCCAACTGAAATCTGCACCGCTGGATTCTCGAAGGCGGCGTCGCCCCAACTCGTAACATTCCCCACCTCCCGATGAATTAACACGTCCTCGTTTCTACCTGAATATTTTAAAGAAGCGGACAGACGACGGGAACGCCTCACGTGAGGAGTTTGACTGTTTGGACACGCGGACATGAAACCGGACTGAAGGTGTTCAAACTTTGGCCCCGTCCTTCCTGTCCTTTTAGACGAAACCAGTTCATTATTAATAAAAGCACTGAAAACACTTTAATTCCGTCTCCGTGAGTTTTCTTTGTTCCCTCCTAAAATCCGCCTGGATTTGGATCTGTGACATTTCAGTTTGTGCTGCTCCTCCAGCACTGTTCATAACGCAGACACACTCGAACACAAAGTTTTTTTGGGTTTTTTTTTTTAGGTTTAATTGGTTTGTAGTCCCTTAAAAACATTTCTTCTGCACACAGATTTTTCCAGACTAAGACAACAGCAGATGGCACATAAATACAGTAAAATAATGAAGATATTCTCAGGAGTTGTCAGTTAAATCAAAGTAAAGCTCCAACATGTCGGCCTCCACCCCCCCAACACGAGAGCCTGTTAACCAATGAAGAAAAGAGCTGCTCTAATGATTAAAATGATAAAAAAAAAGGGCAATCAAAAACATTAAAGAAGCGTTCTGACTGAGGAGAGACGCGTGAAGAGAAACTGATGCATCACCGAGCTGCTGACCCCAACAATGAGATTTTCATTTAGTGTTCCCCACCTTCATGATTCTCAGCAATCCGCTGTGAGCAACTTACAGGACAGCCGGGGACCGTGGCAGGATGGAGGCATCGAATTATGGCTGGTTCTATTTATTATGGTCTGCAGGACCCCTGGGCGGGCAGGCGTGGGGGGGTCGTACCGACTGGTTGGTGAACACACCGATTTCAACATGTTGCTCATTATTTTCTTATACGCCGTCCTGCAGCAACTATGTCACCACTGGAGGAATTTCTGGACTGTAAGTAGTTGATGTGAATTTGTGTGTCTGCAGATGTCAACAGATTTGTGATTGTCGCTGCTTTTCACCATTAATGTGTAATCACAGCTAATTGTCGAGCTGGACCCCCTTTCAGTCCCAAACTTCTCATACTGCTGTTTTTTTTTTTTGGCAACTCGATTGCACCACAAGTTGCTTTGAAGAGTGGTCACAGATCTGGTCTCTGTTTTCAAAGCAACCTGCAGTAATTCGGTCCTGCCTGGTGTGACTGCATTCGCACAACTACAAAGTAAAGCTCTGACTTCCTGTTTGGTCAGAAGGGGATGGGCTGCTTGCAGAGAACAGCTCAGATTTACCTGGTTTCCAGGTGACTAATGACCAAAGAGGAAATCTGATTTAAACGTGCGGTTTTGAGTCTCGGTCTGAGCTGAAACTTCTCAGCTGAGCCTTCAGGAAGTGGGGAAGGTGTTTCAGGTGTCCACGCAGAGCCGCTCTTCATCTCAGTTTCTTTTCTCAGTCGTTCAGCTCTTCAGCAATACGTAACTGAACGAGGCCACATAACAC
>JAMQGT020002454.1:0-33694 GCA_024447675.2 Pterophyllum scalare
CTCTCATGATGACAGCAGCTTTACTCCAGCAGACTTTTAAGCCTTCAAATTGTATCATCTTGTCCATTTCTCTTCTACAGTATCTGAATTCTATGCCATCCTAAAGGATCACTAAACTGAACGATATTGCAAAATGGCAGACTTTGGACTATATACCTACCAGGAGGAAGTGGTTGAAAGGGCTCTTAAGGGAGAGAATATCATAATCTGGCTGCCGACAGGAGGTGGAAAGACCCGTGCTGCAGTGTATGTGGCCAAAAGACACCTGGAGACCACACCCAAGGCTAAAGTGATGGTCCTGGTAAACAAGGTACATTAAGTAGAAAGTAGAGAATGAGTTTTATAACATTTATAAACGTGGTGGGGCTTGAAGTTCACAAAATGTTTTTTTTTTGTAATACCTTCTGTAATTCAGGTTCACCTTGTTGATCAACATTACAGCAAAGAGTTTGAGCCTCACCTGGGTCGTAGCTACAACATAAAGAAAGTCAGTGGAGTGAGTGTTGAGAAGGACTTTTTTGGGTTAGTGGTGCAGGATTCACACGTGGTCATCTGCACAGCACAGATCTTGTACAATGCCCTGATTAACAAAGAGGAAGCAAGACATGTTGAGCTGTCAGGTGAGTGAAAGTAAGCCTGAACGTTTGTGATTATGATGTTATGTTGAAGTGAATTGACTTGAGGATTTGTCACAGATATCACTCTGCTGATAATCGATGAGTGCCACCACACTCACAAGGAGGCAGTCTACAACAAAATAATGAGACTCTATGTGGAGAAAAAGTTGAGAGGAGAACAACCACTGCCACAGATCCTGGGTCTCACAGCATCCCCGGGGACAGGGGGCGCAAAGACCCTGGACAAGGCTGTGGAGCACGTACTGCAGGTCAGGGATTCATTTTTCATTTGGTCTTTTATATAATTTGTCACTAAGATTCATTCTCAAAATTGTGTGTCCTTGCTTCTCATCACTGATCACCCCTCTCCCTTTCAGATTTGTGCCAACTTGGACTCAGCCATAGTTTCAACTAAAAAATACGCTCCTGAACTGAAGGAAAAGGTACCCAGACCCAGAAAAATCTTCGACATTGTGGAACGGAGAGCTGAAGTAAGCAGATTATTCTTACCTAGTGTTGTTACAAATGAAATAACAAACACAAATGCTGCATCAGCACTTAAATGTTGGTGCTGAGTCATGGAAAAGCCCAAGGACTAAAAATGCTGTTTTAACCTGTCCGTACCGATCCATCAGTACTGCCTTTGAGGCTGCGCGTTATTTAGTGTAAGAACCTGAAAATGACGGAACGTAAAAACTGTGTCAGACATTAGAAGTGTGAGAGTTGACAACCCTGCATTATAGTAACAATTTTCCACCATTCAACGTTAAGTGTAACCCAGCCATGTAGCTACCAGAGAAAACTGATGAGCATTGCTAACCACGTGGAAGCAGTGCAGATGCTATTATTTATATCAAAAATAAAAAATCTGGGACAGCCACCACTTGGCAAAATCACGATATGCTAGTAAACACAAATACATGTTTTTCTTGGAGGATCCTTTTGGCGATCATCTGATATGGATGATGAACCTTATCCACGGTTACATGGAGCTTCCTCCAGACTTCAAACTGCGAGAGTGTGGAACACAAGAATATGAGGCAGATGTGGTGATTCTGGAGCAGCGAGGTAAGAATCCTGTGATTTTATTTTATTTTTTTAGGGTGTTTTCTCGTGATGGCAAGGTAAATTTATTAGAATTGAGGTAATCTAATATTCCGAGAAAGCATTACTTCTGTTTATTATCTATGGTCTTTGACCAGGAGTGCAAGAGAACGACAGGCTGCTCGCACAATGTGCGTTACACCTCAGGCAGTACAACGATGCCCTGCTCATCAATGACACCCTGCGGATGATTGATGCTTATCGCTCTCTAAAGGAGTTCTATATCACAAAGAGCACCATGGCCATTGATGAGACAGACTTCTTCCTTCTGCGGCTTTTTGAAGGTGAGAATCCTGAAATTTTCATTACTTGTCCTGATATGTTAACACCATGTTTTCATGATTTTAGCAAATCTAACCATCAATATTTTGTTGCACACAGAGAATCAGATGGAGCTGAAGAACCTTGCTATGGATTCTCAGTTTGAGAACCCAAAGATGGCCAAACTTCAGAGCACTCTGCTAGAACAGTTTGGTTCAGGTGTCCCATCGAAGGGAATCATCTTCAGTAAAACTCGTAAAAGCACCCACTGCCTGAAAGACTGGGTGCGCAAAAACAGGGCACTGCAGGAAGCTGGCATCAAAGCAGACATCCTCACTGGAGCTGGCAATGGCATCAACTACATGACACAGGTGTGCTGATATAAGGTCTTCACCTATAAGCTTTGAATGAGTCACATTCAGGAACTTCTTTGTGGACATTTCTGTATCTTTCTCTGCTTTTATTTGCATATTTCTTATAGAACGAACAGGCCAAAACAATCCAGAATTTCCGCCGGGGTGCTCTGAACCTCCTGATCTCCACCAGTGTGGCTGAAGAAGGTCTTGACATACCTGAATGCAACCTGGTGGTGCGCTATGGACTCCTTACAAATGAGATTGCCCAGCAGCAGGCCACTGGACGTGCACGAGCAAAAGGCAGTCGGTATTCGGTGATTGCCCAGGCAGGCGGACGCGAAGTTCGCCGAGAGCACATGAATGAATATCTGGAGGACCTGACTGGAAAAGCCATTGACGCTGTCCAAAGTATGAGCCACCGCGAGTTTCACACAAAGGTGAGTGTGCAGCACTCTACCCATCTCTAACTAATTTCACTCATCAGTTTTATTGACCTCATCTTTCATTCTTTATCTCCAGATAACCAAGCTTCAAGAGGAAGCATTCATTTGCAGTAAAATTGAACAGAGACACCAAGCAGACAAGAGGAGTCGTAACACTGCTGCCAGCATCCGGCTCCTGTGCCGAAACTGTTTTACACCTGTGGCTTCAGGCAGTGATATTAAACTTGTTGATAATGTGCAATATGTCAACGTCAACCCTGACTTTAAGTGAGTGTAAACTGTTGTGATCCCAGAGTTAAAGCAAAAATCTATTCAGGCTGAAGTAAAACATCTTTGCTTTCTGTTTGTTCTCAGGAAGCACTACAAAGTTGGAGAGCGGGTGATTCTAGACAAGAGCTTTGAGGACTGGGAGCCTGGGTGTAGACTCAGATGTAAAAAATGCAACAAGGTACAGTGTACTCTCTTTTTAATAATACCGTATCTAAACAGAGCCACAGTGAAGGCTCATGTCAGAGTCTGAGTGTAATTCTTATGGAAATTCACAGGAATGGGGATTTGAAGTCAACTACAAGAAGTCTGCCTTATTGGCAAATCTAGCCATTAAAAACTTTGCCCTGGAGACCCCTGATGGCAGAAGCACAGTGAAGAAATGGAAGGATGTACCTTTCACTGTTGAGGACTTCAGCTTTCCAGAACACTTCGAGGAAAACCTGCCCGACTTCTTGGATTGAGACGCCAATAAGAGAGCTCACTTATTGGCTTTTCTTCTGCACTTTAATGTCCACCTTTATTGTATTATTGTGTTATTGTAGGATCTTTACCCACAATACAAAGCGCCTTGAGGCGACTGTTGTGATTTGGCGCTATATAAATAAAATTGAATTGAATTGAATTGAAAATTGAATTATGTTCAGGTGTGCATGAACACAGACTTCAAAAATTCTGTACTGTAACATGAACCTTAACTGACATGAACATTTGACATTTTACCAGGGCAATATTAATTCATGAACTCTTTTAGCTCTATAATGTTTTTAGATGTAATATTGCCTGTGTGTGTGTGTGTGTGTGTGTGTGTGTGTGTAGTATGATGTTGTGGTTTTTGACAATTTATGTAATTACATTTTTCTATGGGAACCCAGACTTGAGAAATATCATTGTTCACGAACTGCTGAAATCATCACTTTTTCTGTTTCTGATGTATGTTTTTTAAACCAAATCTAAATTTGATGACTTCGACCCCTTCAGTCACCTTGTGTACATCACTTTCTGTAGTTATAGATCGTACTGTAATATTCACCTAAAGAAATTATGTAGACAGAACATGTTTTTTTTTCCCACTTAAATTCCTGTCTTGTGACCAAAGGGACAAATACCCCTATCCCTAAATACTCTTTTTTGGACTGTTCATAATTTTGCCTTTATTAACCAGTAGGTGTCAGTGTTGGATTCCATCCAATACACACCCATTATAAAGTCTGAAACAGTGCCAATAAATTGTTGGCAATAATTGTGGAGAGAATGAATATTATATCAATAAATATCACAAGTTCACAGCTCAACAGAAAGCCTTGAAAGCTTGGAGTAAAGCAGGACTCCAACCTGTGCTGTCTGTTTCTTTTGCATTCATGGTGACGTTTTTTACCACTGAGCCAACAGGAGTGTCACACACAGTGAGGTTTGCACTGCATACATATTGCAGAGAGCTCTGTGGAGCTGAATGCTGCTAAATGCACTGATAGAAAACACCTGCCAGGTGCACTGCCTACCTGCTGAGGTGTATGCACTCTGGCCAAGTCTCTGTCAAATTTGACTGGGCGCACCTGTCAAACAAGTGCTTCTAAATCAAAAGCCTTAGCTGCTATCAACATAATTGTTGAACCGTGAGCGTCACAAGGACCTGCTCTAAACAGTGGTGTAATTTTTATTTTCCTGGGCTCAAAAGTGTGGCCGTGGGAGCAGTTTAAAAAAGGTGCTCATTTCTGCTTTGGAGAAAATCAGCTCTCCCAAATTACTATGGAGGTTAATGAAGGAGTTGGAAGGTACTCCCTCTGCTTGAAGCCTCACAGTTTAAAAAGTGTACATTTGACAGAGTTGAGAAACACATTGTTTGAAAGTAGAGAAGCAGCTCTACATTTTGAGCATAAAATGATGGCTGTAGAGTGAAGAGTGTGGACACAGCGGCAGTTTAAAAATAAATTTTCCACCAGAAAGTTTTGACGTCTCGCACTCTACTAATTAGGCTCCCACTCTAGCAAAACGCAACACACACCCATTATAAAGTCTGAAAAGGGTGAAAAAACATCCTTGCACTTAAGCTGTCACTGTTCAAAAACCATAAAAGATATCAACACAAAAAGTAATAGCTGAATAGCTGAAAGATGTAGCTTTATTTAAAAGCTTAAATTGTGTTTCTAGCTGAAAGTATACTGAAGTTATTAGCTTTTAAAACCTGAAAGGATTTGAAAAGGATTTGAAACTTTCTCCATTCATTTGAATGGGGCAAAAAATTCAGAAAAATATTAATATAAAATCATTGCCAAAAGCCCGGAATGAGAAAAGTAATAGCATAAATGTCCTGAAGAAGCTGAACAATTTGATACCAGAATCATTTCTGTAGCTTAAAGCATTTTTGAGTTATTAGCGACCGAAAAAACGTACGGAAGAAAAAAATGCAACAACAATACTGTGAATGCCTTGAGGGCATTCACAGTAATGAACCAAACTAAAGAAGACAGTCAGACTGTCTTCAATTCATGTTTGGAGTTATAAACATCCTCATACATCCAGCCACCCCACAGAAAGAGTGTAAATGTGTGGGAACCAACCACTGAGAACTGAGTTTGACTCACCGAGTAAGAAACTGCTTCACCTGCTTCTTTTTCAAATGTTTCTTGGAAAAATTGTGTTGTGTACACCTATATTATTGCATGTATAATTTACATATGTATATGTTTTGTAACCGTAAGATGCGGGCAAACTGGCTTGAGCACAGATAAATGTTGCCAGTGCATATAGTTACCAATGCATAGATAATTGTTACCAGTGCACAGATAAATGTTACCAGTGCAGTGATAAATGTTACCAGTGCATAGATAAATGTTACCAATTCACAGATAAATGTTACCAATGGATAGATAATTGTTACCAGTACATAGATAAATGTTACCAATGCACAGAGAAATGTTACCAGTGCACAGATAATTGTTAGCAATGCATTGATATTTGTTACCAGTGCATAGTTACCAATGCACAGATAACAGTGCACAGATAAATGTTACCAATGCACAGAGAAATGTTACCAGTATATAAACAAATGTTGCCAGTGTACTAGCATGTTAAAAAAATAGTTTCATTACAAATGTATGTGAGCTTGGGCAGCAACATATGTCGCCTATGCCTCGAGCCGGCTCTGTTCATGGCAACGTTCCGACAGACCGTTTTACCTCATTCAAGAGTTTCTGACTCCTGCTGCTGTCTCCCGCCTCCCAAACACTCAGAGCCGTTCAGAGAGGGGCGGGGGGAGCGCAGTGAAATGACTCTATGTTGGGCCTTCAAAATAAAATCACGCGAGTTAAAGATTTCGCGGTGTAATTTTTGGGTGGGACAAATGCGCCTGTCTCCAATACTGTTAGGAGGGGGACGGGGACACGCCCGGTTCCTACGCCTATGGGCTGAGGTACTCCAAATTACACAAGAACTGGACTGAAACGGGGGTGGAGGCTCTGTCATTGTTTTGGGCTGCATTTCAGCCAGTGGTGTTGGGGATCTGGTCAAAGTTGATGGAATTATGAACACATATTATGATCCACCACACAACTTAATGTTTCAGCATGACAATGATCCCAAACTCACTGTCATTGCAGTAAAAGTATTCCTGGATAGAATAACACACAGTGGAACACTATCAGTCATGGACTGACCTCGCTCATCTTGACAGAACAGAACAAAAGGCAGCCAACATCCAATTGCACAAACTCTCTTTGTGCCTTATATAATGTATTTCCATGTTTGTTTGCACATGTAAATTGCTGCACTATTTTCCTAGCAAAACCAAAGCATACCTCGCGTTAACCTTTATTTCCTTAAAAAAAAGTTACTTGCGCATCACAGATAAAATTTATAGTTACTTAAAGCATACCGAACAAAAAGAAAACCTGTTTTTCACTGAGTGAGCTTCCTAGGATCCTCTAAAGGCTGCATGTGCTCCGTTACCCTGATTGTCCCAAACAGTAGAGGGCGTTAACCCACGGATCCTGCTTCCCGTTAGCCCGTAAAGCTGCAATAACCAAGCCTTGACATTGCAAAGATGGAGGCTGTTATAGTTTAGACCTGGATACACAGAAAGCACCAATTGCGAGTTTCAGAGCTCTGTTATGACAACATTTCCAGCTGGTCCAGGTAAATGAAAAGAAAACTGCCGACTTAGCCGCACAGCAAACGTTAGCGTCTTTGCAAAGTTAGATAGCTAGCTAGCACAAATGACAACCAGCTCAAATAGCTAATGTCAACGAACAGGCTAGCGCAGTGGACATTAGCTAAGCTAACTAGCATCATCGGCTCTGCTGCAGTATAATTTGGGATAACCGATAAGTTATCGCAACCGGTTTTTATTAACCATAGTTTCTAGTCTTGTTCAGAGAGACGGCCTTTTAACACAATTATAATCCAGTCGGGTGGTATCAGATAATGCCATCTGCAAAAAGAGGAAGATGTTTTTGTATCAATGCTAGCCATCGTTAGCAAGCTGCTCATTTTCACAACCGTTTCCTGGTTATTCCTCGACTTGTTGTTATTGAACCTAAGTGTAGGATACACATATTTCGTCCATGGTGTTCTTTTAATTCTTCAGGGCAAAAGTAAGCTTGCATTAAATGTATGCAGTGCTCGTCTTAATACTTATTGTTTTCTCTGGACGGAGAGAACGTAACGTTAGCAAAACATGAAATATGTGGAACCTGTTAAATGTCACGGCACATATCGAGGAGTACGGCAACAGACTCCTTATATGGTTTTGCTACATTCTTTTTATTATTATTATTATTATCATTATTATTATTATTAAGCCAAACCACAGTCTACAGTCACTTTCCTTTAGGTAATAAGTGTTTTGTTGTGGCTAACAAAAAATGTAATTACCTCTACCAAAAGAAAAAAATGCGTGAACTACGGGAGAGGACAAACCAGTCAAACAAGTTAAAGCTGAAAAACTACTATGGTGGTCAAGATCTGAACAATTATCAGAGTATCAGACTGGAAGAGGTGTGTCCGTTTCACTGTTTGCAGCAGTTAGCTCACAAATAGCGCGGCGGTATTTACACGAGTATTATTAGATTAGACAAGTAGCCGCTTGGTACTTTTTCCAACTTGCCGTATTAAGATGACTTCTGCATTTGTATGTCTGCAGGTGGAGGCAGGAGGTGTGAGTAGAGTGCACTAGACATCAGCAGCATGTACTCCGATTGGCGCTCGTTGCAGTTGGTGGTACAGAGTGACCAGGGCCACCTCAGTGTTTTGCACACCTATCCCCCCAGTGTGGGCACAGAGGTGGCAAATGCTGTGGTCAAACCTCTGGGCACAGCTGTAAGCCCTGTTGCCACAGAGAACATCCTTAAAACAGACAAAGAGGTAAGAAAATTGTGGTAGTGGGGCATACACTATGCAGTGTGTAACATGCTGTTTTAGTGCTTTGGCACCCATCATCAGGGCACTTTCCTCATTGATTCATCTCAGATTGTATTTTAACACCAGTAACTGTTTGTTGATGCTATCAGTGTTCTAGTTTTTTTTAATGTTGATTATTTACCTAGAAAAATTGAAATAGGAAATTTCTGATATCAACACATTTTTGTATGTGTTGGTGTTATTTAGTAAAATGTGGGATAACCTGGTCCATATTAGCCATTAAAATATGTAGCAACTACACAGTAATACCATATCAGAAGCTAGAATCGATTAGTGGGGAAGCTATGGGGCCTGGTTGATGTCCCCTGCTTTCAGACGTTATGATGACTGTACATCATAAAATGTGGTGCAGACTTTCAATGTTTTTGTTTGTCATGCATTTCAATTTCTTTAAAGCTTTTTGATGAAAAAAATTATAAAGTCATCCAAGGGACCTCTCTTTGGTTTCTTCATCATCCACTATCATTCTGTTATTGATATTACTGCATAATACTCAGCCACAATGTTTACAGTAGGAATGGTTGTATGTGACTGTGTGTAGATTTGACTTTGAGTCTAAAAAGGCTAAGTTTTAGGTCATGAAAACTAATTTAAATGCCTTTAGATGAAACCCAGTTAGACTGTCACGTGTTAGCCAGGACTGTCTGTTTTGCAGCTACTCTAACATATTAGGGCATGACTGATAGAAGGCTACATAGATGGTTTCCTCCATCTGCAGTGTACCATATCAGACATTTAGTGCTCTTGGTGCAGTTCACTTTCAGCTTTTACTTCCATATTATTTAAAGTGCCTGCTATTAGGTTTTGTTTTGAACATGTTAAATGTGCATTATGTAAACACTATGAGAAGAAAAATACTGGGAAAATTACAGATTTTTTTTAAATGTCAAAAACCCTGAAGCACACACAGTTTATCCTGCGATGTACAGTATTATGCATTAGTGATGCCCTTAGCCTTTCTGTAGAATCTAGACAGAACTTGATACAAGCCAATTTAAACAATTGCCTATTAATGCAAGTCAGATTCACCTCTGATCTCTTTCTTTGCATAATTGCCTTAAACACTTGAACATGTGCTGACGCAAAGCACTATGAGCGAGTTAATGGCAGAGCTCACAGTAAGCCAGCAGCTTCAATTAATGATGTGACAGCGTGTGTCAGGAAGTGATGCGAGTGGAGCTGTGCTGGGTTAAAAATACATCAGCAGTACTCAGGTGCACCATGCATCTGAAGTGCTGCTGTTGCTTTGAATGCTACTTCATGCTGAGGATAGGGCATGGATAGGAATGCTTAGCCACATTGACATCTGCATGATTCTTTCATGAAACATTGTGGGAAATAATGCAAAATATCACTGGAAACTGAGAGCTGTTAAGCTGTCTTGTAATGCAGGCTGATTTGACTTGCTAAGTATGCAGGGTTATGTTGGGGAAGAAATCACATTTGGGATAGTATTTATAGGACACAAGGCCTTGAATCAGAATCATGGCTAAGAAAACATCCCCAGTCCTCCATTCTTAAGTTTGATTAAACATAACTTTCATTATAAAGTGATCTTGTTTTCACTCACTTTGAATCTTTACTCTGTCCACACAGATGGTTGCAATGTCAGTGTACGGTTATCCTTGTTATGTGTAAAGCAGGTTTTCTAAACTCCTTTTGGTTAGTCTTGCTAAACTACTTGATATGGTTCAGACTAACTAAAAGTTGCATTATTTTATTAAAATGATGCAATTGTTCCTGATTCATGTGGAATGAGTAATGTAGTGTCTCTGCAAAAATAAGACAGTAACTTATAACAAAATACCTGACAATGGCTTGATTCCCAGGTGAAGTGGACCATGGAGGTGCTCTGTTATGGCCTGACCCTTCCCTTAGAGGGGGACACTGTCAAGCTGTGTGTGGATGTGTACACAGACTGGATGATGGCCCTGGTTTCACCTAGGGACTCGATGCCTCAGCCTGTGGTCAAGGAACCCAATATGTATGTCCAGACTATTCTAAAGCATCTCTACAACGTTTTTGTACCAAGGTATGTCTGAAAACTTTAAAGGTATGCCTTTATTTCCCATTAATTTGAATTTAAAGATGAATGTCTTTTCACTGAGCTCTCAGGCGGCTTCTATCACTTTCTTGTTCCCCCATTTCAAACACGCTGTTTCTCCCTCCAGGCCTGAGCAGCATAGTCTGAACCACATCAGGCTTTGCCAGCAGGTTCTGACTGCAGTCCAGAAGCTGGCACGAGAGTCTGTTTCCATGGTGAGAGAAACCTGGGAGGTGCTGCTTCTCTTCCTTCTTCGCATCAATGACACTTTGCTTGCACCGCCCACAGTCGGAGGTAAACCCCGCCCTGCTCTCCTAAACTCCTCCTTCTTTATTTGCTTGGTTATTAGTTGTGATGACTAGTAAGAGTAACCCTCTACTTTTCCCCTCTTTCAGTGGGGGTAGCTGAGAAACTGGCAGAGAAACTGATGGCGGTGTTGTTTGAGGTGTGGTTGCTGGCATGTGCCCGCTGCTTTCCCACACCGCCGTATTGGAAGACAGCAAGGGAGATGCTGGCCAACTGGAGACATCATCCTCCTGTTGTAGAGCAGTGGAGCAGAGTAGCCTGCGCTTTGACTTCAAGGTTAGAATGGTGTCAGTTCAACTTTGTGTTTTCAGTGCTAAAAAAAATTTCATGCAATATTGATATACTTGAGGTTTTAAAATGTTACTTTTGTGTCCAGAGAGGGGAAGAAGCCAAAGTTGATATTGTTAAGTCCGTAGGTTTTTGGACAATGTACAACACCTCTGCGCACCACCACAGTAGATTTGAAATCAGACAGTCAAGATGAGATTGTATGCAGACATTCAGCTTTAATTCAAGGGGTTTGACAAAACTATTAACTTTGTTTGTTGGCATTTAACATTAAACTTTTTAAGAATTACAGCCATTTTTATTAGCTTGACTGTTTCGAAGAAAAAGTCAATGAGTTGCATTTTACTGGGTAGATCTTTAGCGATTGTTGGGCATGTACGCTTCATCATTCTACATGTAGCTCTACAGCGCTGTTCAGTACATGCTTACAAACCAATGGGAAATTTTGAAAAAGGGGAGAAAAGAGGGGTAATGTTAAAAAAGCAAAACATGCATTTGTTTTACTAGAAGGTGATTCACTAATATGATATCAAATGATCAATCAGTGAACCACACCTGAGTCTGTGTCAGTGTTCTCATTCAGGATTGTTTGATTTTCACCTTCACACCGGGCCTTACTGTGGTCAACCTGAAATAAAGCAAAGGATGGAGGGCTGCCCTCACTATTCTTAGAGGCTTGGGACTCTCAGCCACTTCCCAAGTTTGTCTGTCAATAGTCTGCACACATCCCTTCCAATGAATCATTTACTGTTGGGTGGGTACCTTGCATGAAAACTGAATGATGACCAGTAACACTAAAAGCAAGAGGACATATAGCATGTATCAGGTGTATAGCATGCAGGAGCTGTTTAAAGATACAACATGTAAACCTAGTGAGCTGCAGGCTGGCTTAAGACTTTTAACTTTTATTGAATTTATCAGGCAAGAGACATACTTTTCTTGAAGTCATTTTGAAAGTATAGCCACTTAAACTTGCTTTTAAAAACGCAGCAAAAAAATTAAGAAATTGAAATTAAAATTACAGTAGCAATTGCCTAAGTCAAATTCGGACAAATCGGATTGTCGCGCTAGTCGGGTGGCTTCTGCAGGTCCTGATTTGTCCTAATATTAGTTCTAATAATGATCATCACCTAAATTGGATATACAAGTCGGATTATAAATTATTATAAAATTTGCGGAAGAAAATCCAGGGATAAAGCAGAAAGCCATTGCAGCGAAATTTGATATTAGACCCTAAACTCTAATATTTTGAAGAAATATCGAGTCTGACCCGTGGCTCTTTGCTGCCCGTCTTCCCCATCTTTCTCTCTGTCCCTGCTTTCCTGTCAATCTTCACTGTACTGCTGTCCATTAAAGGCAAAAATGCTAGAAACATATCTTTAAAAAAAGAAATCTTTATCTTTCAAAAAACAAGCTAGTTGGAACCCTGACTCAGAGAAAACTGCAAAAGCAGCCAAAGAGATTGTCAAGGCAAAGAAAATAATATATTTTTCAATGGCAAAGTCGGTCTCCCCATCTCAGACCACTAGAGCATGTTTTCCAGTTACTGAAGGCAAACAGACCCACAAATAAATCACAACTGAAGGCAGCTGCATTAAAGGCCTAGGAGAGCATCTCAAGGGAGGAAATGCTGCATTTGGTGGTGTCCATGGGTTCTAGACTTCAGGCAGACATTGACTGCAAAAGATTTTGATCACAATATTAAAACAATCCTTAAAATTATGTTAGTTTGGCCACTTACTTTTGAGCCTCTAAAAATGGGGGACTGTAATTAAAAACTTGTTAAATCCCTTAAATTAAAGCTGAAAGAAAACCCCCCTAAAGACCTAACTGTGTCTGTGGTTGTAGTAATGACAGTAGGAGAACAAATGATGAGAAATGTATTTTGATTTGGTTGAGGTTTTTCAAGGTCTCTGCTAATGTGGATCATTTCTTCATTTCAGACTTCTGCGATTTACTCATGGACCATCCTTCCCACTTTTTAAAGTTCCAGATGAGGATGCCAATTTGATTCCTTTAGAGATGGACAATGACTGTGTGGCGCAGACATGGTACCGCTTTCTACACATGCTCAGGTGCATAATACTTCAACTATATATAAGTGCATTTGCTTGCAAAAGAGATGCTCTTTCTTTTTCATAAGTCTTTTTTGTTTTTTGTTCATTTTATTTAAGGGGAAGTTCAAGTTACCGATCTGCTTTAGTTCAGCTCTATTTAGGAACTGCATGAAAACTTAATTTCATGTCTGGCTAATTTAATGTAACTTCATCTGTTCCCTTCTTCTTTCTTTCCCCCTTTTACGTCCTTCTCGTGTACCTTAATTATTTTACTAATTTCCCTCTGACCCTCATATCACGTTTATTCAAGAAAGTTTTAGTAGTAAGTTTGTTGCTTAATCCACAATTATGCTTGGTTTCCTGTTTCCAGCAACCCAGTGGATCTGAGCAACCCTGCAATAGTAAGCACCACTCCAAAGTTTCAGGAACAGTTTCTCAACTCGAGCGGCATACCCCATGAAGTGGTATTGCATCCATGTTTGAAACAACTACCCCAGATCTTCTTCAGGGCCATGAGGGGTGTCAGCTGCTTAGTGGATGCCTTCTTGGGTAAGAGGATGCTGAGTTAAAATGAAAAGCTCAGTTGTTTGACATTTAAGACATTCAAAAGGAAGCAGAGCATATAATTAAGTGATGAATGATAAAACAACTTCAATTTGTTGAGCATTTTGCAATTGGTGAGTTAATGGATTATGTTTAAGAAATATGTTGACCCTGCTTTAATGGCAGTGACCTGCTTTAGAAATTTATCCCCACATTTGAACTCTACATAAGTGTTGCCAGGAATAGTTTCCAGAGCCTGTGCTGCAAAATCAATATTACTTTGACAAAAATGCAAGCAGCCAGTGTTTGTTGTGATCTGTCCTAGGCAAAATTTAAGTTGCTCTGAATTCAATTTCATACTGTGATCTGTAAAATATTGTCTTTAGCAAACAGTAAAAGCAAACACTGCTGATGGCTTTTATAGCCTTGATGTAACAGGGTACACAGAAATATAAGTTGTTTGTGATTATTAGAAAAAACCTTTTTCTCAGTTGTTATTCTGTTACTACCCATGAGTAAACTCAAGATGGAGGATGTGAGTCAGAAACACCTGTTTAAAAATTTCAATAGAAACATATGCGTGTGTATTTTTCTCTTTATACTGTAGGTGTCTCTGTTGAAAAGAGAGACGTATGGGAGAGGTTGTTACCTTTTTGTCCAGGGCTGCTCTCTCATGGTACAGACATCAGCTGATACATGATATAACGATATGCTCTGGGCATGTGATGGATTGGTCCATTCATTGGTGGTGATGATATTCAGACTCACAAGTGATATATGTCAGATATTCAGACTAAACTCCAAGATCATCATGGGACTCCTGCAGGCATGAAAATGAAAATCAAGCTGGAAATCAGTTATTGGTGATTCGTATCTAACCATTGTCTTGCATGTCTATGAATGAATGTTGTCTTTGATCAACTCACACACTGCTTTAACACTATAAATGGGGAAATGACTTCAAAATGATTGTATTTACCCAAAGGAGGTTCAGTCCTCTTGAAAAACGGAGGGATGATTTTTTTTTTCCTCCCACTGTCCAATCAGATGACCCCCATATTTGAGGAAAATCAGGCTATTATTACCCAGCTCATTTTACTTATCTGTCACCAGGCATATCACGTCCCAGGGCTGACAGTGCCCCACCCACTCCAGTCAACAGAATGAGCATGTCCCCGCCACCCTCAATCACAAACACCACGCCGCCTC
This sequence comes from Pterophyllum scalare, assembly GCA_024447675.2. Classification (NCBI taxonomy): domain Eukaryota; kingdom Metazoa; phylum Chordata; class Actinopteri; order Cichliformes; family Cichlidae; genus Pterophyllum; species Pterophyllum scalare. Next base: position 14,914 of record JAMQGT020002454.1, read on the forward strand.
ACAGCCGCAAGCAGCGCCATGTGGTGGTCGCCAAAACTACAAGCAAGAGTTCAACTGTAAGTTGAGCTGCTACAGACATGCAAAATAATAAGTTAACTTCTAGACATTCAGGTCTTAGTTTTCTGTTGTTCTGCAGACAGAACAGAGCTAATACTTGTACTTGACACATCATTGTTTGCCGCATGAAGCTGCGATATTGAGGATTTTTCTGCAAGAGTTCAGTGCACTTGTCCAAATCAGTCTGTGTATCCCGTCTTCTGTCATTTGTTTTATTTGAAGAAGACTTAAGAAATCTTTCTGTCAACTTCTCTTATGTTCTGTTAGTTGAACTAGTCAAGTTGTTTTCAGCCTATTAAGATGTCTTCCTCTGTCCCACCCCACCCTGTAGGGCAGTGGTAGTCAGCCAAACAAAGCTTCGCAGCAGCAACAGCAGCAGCAGCAGCAGCAAACTTCTTCCTCCCCGACCCTCCTTTCCAGCCCCAGTCAGAGCAGTTGGGAATCTCGGCCCTTGCCAGCACCAGCACGGCCAAAGGTCAACAGCATCCTCAACCTGTTTGGGCAGTGGCTGTTTGATGCTGCCCTCGTCCACTGTAAGCTCCACAGCGGCCTCAGCCGGGACCCCAGCATGACTGGTAAGATGCGAAGCATTGTCTAATTGCGTTTTCATTTTTGCATGGGCAAGTGGGTGTTTTGTTGGTGTCCATGAGTATGTGTTCGTATGGAGTTGTGTTTATTTTTTCTTCTTGTTTTTTGTACTCTTTGTTGTTGGGATATCCTTTTTCTTTTGTCACCATTTTCTCTGAAACTCTGTGGTGCCTTTCTGTGTGCGGAGGGCTTGGTTAGAAGTGGCCTCATATGAGAGCTCCATCTGATTTTAATCCATTTGCATCTACCAACAATTTAAACCTGGCTCAAACTGCATATAGGTTTTAACCATATGCTAGGGAATTCATACAGTCATTGGTAAAATCATCACTAGCAGAGTTAATGACAGCACACACTTTTCAGTGTTTGCAATTGGCTCTCTTTGGCTTTTCTTACTTTTCTCTTTTTGGTGTAGTGTCCTGCACGTGTCTATCATGTCTGGTTAATGTAAGAAATTTGTAATGGGTCAAAAGTCATGTACTGAGGAGAACAAAAAAAAATATACAATTCATGCCTGATATGAATTGATCCCAAAATTTTGGATCTGCTTTGATTTTTGTCTCTCTCCACTATTTCTGTTATCTTGCAGCCTCTTTTATCCAAATTCTCCTTTCTTATAAATCTTGTAAGTAGGAATGGCAGCTTTTTTTTCCCCCCTCACTTGATTTGCGTTTCTTGACAAATCTTCCTGCTTTTGAGTTGAGTTCCTCATGATCATCGTCATTATCACCATCGTTTTCTGTTCCAACTCCTTGCCATATATAAAAGTTCACCAGCGTTCTTTCAGCGTTTCTTCAGAGGTTGATGAAATGGATTTCACCAACTGACCACTTGTCTCGACCATAACGTTGCCAGTTTGTGACAATACCACCCCATTTAAGTTGCCATTTTCTTTTCCTTTGAGTCACGCTAATCCTTACTATTGTGTTTCAGACCCCCTTGAGTTTAGCATTGTTTCTTGTATTTTCTTTTGATGTTGTCAGTTCACTTCAGTTTTGATTTTTATTGGTTTAGTGCCTCAATGCATGAAGTGAATGTGACAGTCATATGATTGCAACATTGAGGGATGCTGACACAGGGATTTTGCTTTGTGTTCCCGCAGCTGACACATTTTAGTGCCAGCACACAACACTCGTTCATGCTTTGTGCCGGTGGTAGGCGGAACCTCTATGGCAAACTCTTTGTGTCAGAGACCCTTTACTGAATGCTTTTAAAGGATGTGAGTGTGTGTTTGCAGTTAATAAAGTTCTTCATTTCTCTTGTTGTGATAGTAATTAAATATCTGCATTTTGTTGCTTTTATGCTTTGAATTTTTTACTGTAAACTTTTTGTTCTAGTGTGCATATAGTATATTTTTGTCTATGTTTGCCTGTTTCTCATACATGCATGAAAACTAGTGCCCACAATGCAATTCAGGGTCCTTTCATTCTTTCTCTTCAAACTCTCTACAGCAATAGCCACTCAAGTGGGTCTGGAGTTGAGACGGAAGGGTTCCCAAATGTCCACCGATTCCATGGTGAACAACCCAATGTTTGACGCCAATGAGTTCCCAGAGAGCTATGAGGCAGGACGAGCTGAGGCCTGTGGGACTCTGTGCCGCATCTTCTGTAGCAAGAAAACTGGAGAGGAGATTCTCCCTGTTTACCTGTCCAGGTATGTAGTTTGTGATCCTGAATTTTAATGCCAAATTAAATTGATTTTATTGTGATCTTCAGTTAATACCCTTACAGTCTACAAATAGGACAGATAATGGTGCACTTTTCTTATTTTTCTTTTTGCAGGTTCTACATGGTCCTGATTCAGGGTCTCCAGATTTCTGATTTCATCTGTAGACCAGTTCTGGCTTCTATCATTCTCAATTCTTCCTCTCTATTCTGTACTGACCTAAAGGGCATCAATGTGGTGGTGCCCTACTTCATAGCTGCACTGGAAACCATTGTGCCAGACAGGTTAGACTGGCAGTTTCTTACCTTAACTTGAGATCGGTTGGTAATGGATTTGCATATTATTATTTTCACTCATTCACCTAAATGTGTAATGTACTAAGTTTATTTGAGGGTATTAAAGTTGGTCTCTATTACATTTGTTAGGGAGCTGTCCAAATTTAAGATGTATGTAAATCCTACCGACCTGAGGAGAGCCTCCATCAACATCCTGCTTGCTATGCTGCCACTCCCACATCACTTTGGCAACATCAAATCAGAGGTGATGACTTTGGGAATCTGTATCTTTAGGCTGATAATAATAGTCTTGTTTACTGCTATCATTTTATTGAGTTTTTATTTATAATACAGGCATGATGGCATTGGTCATTCTTTCTTTAATAAATTTTAAACTCCTTAAAACCTGTTGATGTTCAGATAACCATAAAGCAAGCCCCGAAACTTTTACTTGTTGCAGAGTTTTCAGATAGCCCAAATTGTTAGCTACACTGACTTTGTGTCCTTCAGGTTCTGTTGGAGGGGAAATTCAACGAAGAAGATGGCTGGCCTCATGATCAGCCTGTGTCTTTCCTGTCACTGAGGCTGCGTCTTGTCAATGTCCTCATAGGAGCACTGCAGACTGAGACTGACCCCACCAACACACAGCTCATACTGGGTATTTGCTGACACCTCCATATATTTGATAGCAGTTATTTTAACTCTCTGTATTGCTTTTACTTTGTAAAAGTTTTGAGGTTTTCTTTTCTTAATGTTGTTTAACTATTATTTTTCCCCTTTCCAGGTGCAATGCTAAATATTGTTCAAGACTCAGCTTTATTAGAGTCCATAGGCACCCAGACTGAAACAGTAAGCCTGTTTTCTGACGATCAGTTAACATTTACAGTGCTGCAAGCTGGACTGGACATTAAGATTGCTTTGTTCTTGTGGTGGTAGGGGAGTATTGATGGTAGCCATTCGACACTGAGGAGTCAGAGTCACAGCCGTACCAACAGTGGCATTAGCTTCACCAGTGGGGGCAGCATGGAGGCCACCAGCCCAGACTCGGAGCGCCCTGCACAGGCACTGCTCCGTGACTATGGTAAGACATACTGCTCTTGAACATACACTTGGTAGATTAACACAATAATACTTCCTTTGGTCAGCTAACAGGTTTGCAGAAGGATTATTTATAATGATCGCTGGCTGATTGCTGATCAGCTCCAAAAACTTACTGACTCGTTTGTTCTTTATAGCTAACGTGGTTAAAGTGGTATGCAGAGTTAAGAAGCGTTGGGTAAAATGTCTTTGTAGGTGATATAAAGTTGTTTGCTGTGATGTTGTTTAAGAAGAGTTTGGCAGTGGGTTGAATGGAGTTTCTGGTTTGATTGCATTTTTTTTCTCTCTAAATGATTGGTTGCAACAGTGCTGCCTAATTTTGTATTTACTCTGCGGGACTGAGTGATGTTTTTATTTATTTATTTATTTCCACAAAAATTTGTCTGTTTTCACCGAACAGTGCTGCTTACAGTGCAATCTTTTTCCAGCAGGAAACTGGGGGAAGGGATTGCAGGGTTCCTGTGAGACACAACTGCAGGACTATATAACATTGTGTTGCGAGGCTTAGTACTGCACAGCAAAAACAATACTTTAGAGTGGGTCATCACTCATTTTAAACACTGCAGCCATTTCAGCATAGTTTGGGGTTCAGTTCAGTTCAGTTCATTTCAACCAACCTTCAGTCTCAACATTACCTTGAGACAGCACAGAATTCTTAGGAACAGAGGTCAGAGTGAAAAGGGGAAATAAGAAGATTGCTGTTGTGTCACATCCTTTCTTACCTTTACTTGTAATATTTATTTTCTGGGACAAAGCTGTCCAAAGCTGATTGTTCAAAATCAGTCTTAAAATGCGTTGTTTTCAAAGTTTTAGGCCTAGTAAAAAGTAGGTCAGACTGGGAAAGTGAGTGATTTTGGTCAGATGAACTTTCTGTTTCATATAGATGTAGTTAATGTAATTGGGTGACAAGTGTTAAGTAATTCTTAAAATATTCAGCATTTTTTTGAGAATGTCCTGCTTATTCATTAAATTACTTCAGTTCTTCTTTTTTTTTTTGACATGAAAATACTAACATCACTCACTTCTGTTCCTCAGCACCTTATTTATTACTGTCTCTTATTTAATCTACCAATATTTTGCTCACAATTGTGTGCTTTGCTGAATTCATTCACTTTAATGCATGTTGTATGTTAATATGAAATAATATAAATAACTTCTGAGCATCCAGAAATGTCCTTCTGTGTAACTTTTTTTGCTTTGTTGCCTTAATCCTGCATTGCTCTGTTCTTTGCGGTGTTTGGTATTTTGGGGTGTTATATGGTCTAGCTCTTCCAGATACTGCGGCAGGCCTGCTGGTGCGCAGCATCCACCTGGTCACTCAGAGGCTCAACTCCCAGTGGAGGCAAGACATGAGCATTTCACTCGCTGCCCTAGAACTGCTGGCTGGGCTGGCCAAGGTAAAGTGAATGTAGAAGCTCAGTGTAACCATGTGCAATCATTACTAGTTGGACTAGCCAAGGTAAGACTGCTGTCTTCCAGTAAACCCATTCAGGCCTCAGCGAGCTTGAGTTATTTTATAGAGTTTTAAAATAAATTTGGCAAAAGAGCTCTATTCCGGGAACCAGCTTAACAGAAAGTCTGGACCTATTACAGGGCAAGTGAAACCGGCTGGTTATAGGGTATGCGAACTTCATATGAATTAGAGCCCAACCTGTTTATTGGTCTCAGTCAACATTAGCCTGCCACAAATAAAATATTGACAGCTAATACATCCTGTTCCCAAATGATGCGGTGTAGCTTCACAGTGGTCTTGTGATACATTTGGGTGTCTCTTGCCACCTTCTAAGTCAGTTAATTTCCTAGTTTAGAATAAGGGAGTTGCCCTCACATTGTATCACAACTTACTGTAATGAAAGAGTTTCTTCAAAGATTGCAGTGTCTCTGACTTGTAATGTCCGTGCAGTCTATTTTTACATTCACCCTGCCACAGTGCAAGAGCAAATAAACAGCAATTTGCTTAATATATAAATATGCTACTTGATGCACAACTCTGAGGTTACATAGAAAAAGCAAAATTTGCAAACATGTAAATGGTTCACAGTTGTATAAAACAAACTACTTTTGTAGTTTATATATTTGTAGCTTATATCTAATATACAAGATTTGACTGTATTTTTGTGTATGTCTTAATCAGGTCAAGGTGGGAGTCGACTCTGCAGACCGTAAACGTGCTGTCAGCTCTATATGTAGCTACATTGTGTTCCAGTGTAGCCGTCCAGCTCCTCTTCAGTCCAGAGACCTCCACTCCATGATTGTAGCTGCCTTCCAGTTTCTCTGTGTGTGGCTCACAGAGCACCCTGACATGTTAGATGAGAAAGTACGTCTAAAGACTTCTTTTTTTTTTTCTTTCTCACATATGTTGGTAGATAAGAGGGAATTAGTGTTTTGTATTGTATTGTATTTATTTATTTTTTTGGTGCCAGGATTGTTTGGTTGAGGTGTTGGAGATTGTAGAGCTGGGAATCTCAGGCAGTAAGTCCCGTCAGGATCAAGAAGTTCGACATAAAGGGGAGAAGGAACACAACCCGGCTTCCATGAGAGTGAAGGACGCTGCTGAGGCAACTTTGTCCTGGTGAGGCTAAACTTCACTGCACCTTTCCATTGGCCATTCAAACACTTTGCATTGAACAACATCCAGACAAAGGTCTCTGACGTTGATGCAGAAGTCTTGTGACCAGTCTGCAGCAAACACTTTGATGTTGTTGTTTCTATTTGTTCATTTTTTTTCTGCTTCTTCAGTATTCTAGCTGTCCCACTTTTTCTGCTGAACCTTCACACACATGACTCTTGGATAGTGAAATATGTTGTATTCATTGACCCAGTTTCCTTACGTTTATGTTTTTGCTTGTGTTATTCTGGTGCTCCCCAGTATCATGCAGGTGTTGGGGGCCTTCCCTTCTCCCAGCGGGCCTGCGTCTACTTGCAGCCTGCTGAATGAAGATACCCTGATTCGCTATGCCAGACTAAGTGCTACAGGAGCCAGTAATTTCCGTTACTTTGTCCTGGACAACTCTGTCATCCTTGCGATGCTGGAGCAACCTCTTGGCAATGAGCAAAGTCAGTAGCCCATTGTCTGTCCTTTCATAGAATTAGTTAGTAAGTTTGAATATTAGGGGCAAATGAAATGTCTGGTTTACCAAGTAAACCTTAATCAGCAGGCCATCTTGTTTCTCTGTAAATGAGAGTATCTTTGTCCTCACAGACCCTAGTCCTTCAGTGACAGTTTTGATCCGGGGGACAGCTGGCAGACATGCCTGGACCATGCAGCTCTTCCATCAGCCAAGAGGAGCCAGGGCTAATCAGAGGGTGAGATCACACTCTACATTACTACATAAGGAAAGCTAACAAATTTTAAACCAACTGAGCTAAGAGATATTTTAAAGTTACAACCTTTTGTCACACTTGTAGCACCTCATCTGTTCCTCTGATAACACAATTCTGTTGTGTATGTGTCTTCTTCTTCTTTCCTCCCGCAATAGATGTTTGTTCCTGAAGGCCGTCCAACACCCAACAATGATGTGGGGATTAAGTACAATGTGAAGCAGAGGCCCTTCCCTGAGGAGGTGGATAAGATCCCTCTTGTCAAAGCTGATGTCAGCATTCCTGACCTGGATGACATTGTCAGTAAGGAGGTGAGAGATGAGCTTCCCGTCAAACCTGAGTACACTTGTAACCACATTATGGCCGATAACACAAAAATTAAGTTATTCTCTTACAGACATCAGGCAAACCATGATTTGTTATACCTTAAATGGAACCTCACAGCAATTTAATCACTGGTATTATTTGTTACTGCACATACTCAGGTGTGTTGTATGGGCTGGCAGGATGATTCACGAGCTTCAGATTCACTGATGAGTAATTGCCCTCATGTGAGTTGTTAAAAGGAGGAGAGCTCATTGGGTGTTTCTTCTTAAAATGGGTTAAATCATCTGGTTTGGTGGTGATTTTGTATGGTTTCTCAATCCAGTCCAATTTCTCTATAAAATTATCAGGGCCTCTCTGACACTGTGTCAACAAAGTTTATAAAGACCGGGTTTATTAAAGAGTTGTTGTACTGGATTGTATAGGTGATCCATGATTACATGTTTCCCAAGTACAGATGACACTGTCATAACATTTGGGAGCCAGTATCTATTTGGGCTGTGAGACTTGTCCTTCAGTTAATGTTGAATTTATGCAGGTGACAGTTGGCTGCTCTGTTTTAAAGATGTCGCATGCCCGTCTTTTCAGCTGGAAGTTCAGCACGACAAGCTTCGTAATCTGATGAGCAAGCAGATAGAGTATGAGAACGCCTTAGAGCGACACAGTGAGGAAATCTGGAAGTCCAAGCCTTTTCCTGACCCGCAGACAGACTGTAAACCCCCTCCACCCTCGCAGGAGTTCCAGACAGCACGCCTGTTCCTCTCCCAGTTTGGCTTTTTGTCTCTGGAGGCGCTTAAGGTCAGTTACTTTTTATGTCTGATTACAAACTCTTTGATTGATCAGTATTAAATGTATACGCCCCTTGTGTACTTATACATGGTTTGTAGGTTTGCATTGTGTTTCTATTTAACACAGATATCTGACAGCTTTGTTCTTCCTACTGTTCTGAAAAAGTTGTGGCGGGAATCTTGTTATGTCTGATCTTGTAGCATTTATGTATCACAAGTCTGAATGTATGTCATTTCATTAATGGATGATCACAAGATTATAACTGCATGTGTGTCTTCAAGATCTTGAGCTGCTGCGTTAACTAGAAGACATGTTTGCAAGAATGTGCTAAACAGCTGTAAAATAAGAGAAAAAGGAACAACTTTTAGTGTGAGACTCCTGCATTCAGTCTGTCTCGTTCCATCCAAACTAATCTCATGGAAGCCTTGAAGGCTCTTTAAATACAAGACAACTGGCTTTTTTCACATTTTAGCAAGAGAACTATTTCATAAAATTGTGATTTTCATAAAATCACAATCCTGACTATAAATGGGACATGGCCTCTTTAATTATCATAGTGAGATAAATCTGACTTCATGCATTGTATATGCATTGTATTATGTCTAAATGGCAGAATACTGTCAAGACTTAAATCTCTGCAATAAAATTTCAACAAGAAGGCTGAAGTTTAGAAAGTTTTATTCTGACGCCTGTTTGTTATAACTTTCAATTTACCATGTATAAATAATCACTGGTAGGAACCCAACAACAGTCGGCTACCTCCTCACCTGATTGGCCTGGAGTCATCCTTGCCAGGATTTTTGATGACATCAGCTACCTGGACCTGCTTCCCTGCCGACCTTTTGACACTGTCTTTATTTTCTATGTGAGAGCTGGACAGAAAAGCAGCCATGAGGTGAGGAAATACAGACTCATTGATTATGGCTTAACTTTAAAATGTACCGAGGTTGACTTAGTTACTTCTTCTCTGCTGCTTTGTTTTTCTTCTTCTGCATGTTTAAAGTTTTTTTTGATTATCAGTGCATCGTGTTCTTGTTTTTGATGATCAGATCCTTAGGAATGTAGAGTCTTCAGCCAGCGTCCAGTCCCACTTTTTAGAATTCCTGCTGTCCTTGGGCTGGCCTGTGGATGTGGGACGCCACCCAGGCTGGACGGGACACTTGGATACCAGTTGGTCTGTAAATTACTGCTCTGACAGCAATGATGTGCAAGCAGGTAAGATACTAAGCCAGATCGCAATTGTTATTTGTCTATCTAAATGTTGCTAGTGGTAACTCAGTTAATGTTGGAATGTTTGTTTGTTTTTCTTCTTTTGAAGAGGAAGCAGGAACTCCGGAGGACACCGGCGGTTCGGTGTTCAACGGAGAGAAGAAAGTTTTGTACTATGCTGATGCTCTGACGGAGATCGCCTTTGTTGTTCCATCTCTAACAGAAAATTCTGGTCAGTATGTATTATCTTCAGTATTAATTCAAAGTCCTGTGGTGGATTGGAAATGGACAAAGTTGCCATTTGCTCTTGTTTTGCAGAGGAGTCTTCAGTGCACAGTGACTCAACAGTGGAAGCAGACACCAACTCAGAACTTATGCCTGGTATGCTTAAACAAGCCAATCTCACACTGGAACTGTTCCCGAACCATTCTGAAAACCTGGAGTCTGCCAAAAAGGTGAAATTCAGCTTCTGTGAGTATATGTGGGCCTGTACTGTTTGACAAAATGCTTACTCAAACTGTGAACTTCCCTATTTTTCTAGCTGAGTCCTTTAGTGAAGACAAAGAGGTCATCGACTGGAAAATCTTTCCCCAGCTGGGGCCTGAAACCAAAGTGTTTGTGGTCTGGGTGGAGCGCTTTGATGATATTGGTAAGTGCATAGCATTATGCTGCCCACCACCCCTTATCTCATACTGTAATTTAAGACTTGCCCCTTCAAAGATTGTAGTCAGCAAATAAGTTTATCCACACAAAATATTTTAATATAAAATACACAACCTGTGTACCCTTAGAAGTTGTCTATAAGGTGGTGTTTGCTGAAGTATCAAAGTCCATGAAAGTCTTTATTTCTTTGTTTTCAGAGAACTTCCCTTTGACCGATCTCTTAGCGGAAACCAGCACGGGCTTGGAAGCTAGCATGAGTAACAGCACTTCCTGCAGGTATTCACAAGTTTATGCTCAGAGCACTTGGCTGCCAGTATGAAAAACATGTGGTTTCTGAATTGGTTTTGGTCAGGTGCAAAAAGGAAGAACAAAAAAACAATGCTGCAAAGCTGAATTTGCAAAGCAGGAAGTGCTACATACTGTGTGTGTGTGTGTGTGTGTGTGTGTGTGTGCGCGCGCTTGCGTGCGTGCACGTGTGCAGCATGCAGAAAGAGGAACTGTGGTACAGTAGTGACAATAGTTGTCAAGTGAAGGAAAATTGAGTTTTTATGAAAAATCAAGTTTAAAAAATTCCTTTTTAATTGACATTAAGCATCTGTGTAGCTGTTTGTCAGCAGCATTACAACTTATTTGAACAGATGGAGTATATGTATTTAAAGTAAAGGTAGCTTATAGTTTCATATTTTGCAACTTTTTATAAAGAGTGTCTTTTACAGTATACTCCCACAGTCAAAGCCATGCCTAGTCCTTCTTTTTGCCATTCTATCCTATTTCACTTTGTTCTGATTGCTGCAGGTCGGGGTTACTAGAAAAGGACGTTCCTTTGATCTTCATCCACCCTCTGAAGACGGGACTCTTTAGGATCCGCCTGCACGGAGCTGTGGGTAAATTTGGTATGGTGATTCCCCTGGTGGATGGCATGGTGGTCAGCCGCAGAGCTCTAGGTAATTGCTGTCTTCCTCTGACTTAATGTGTTCATTCTTATCCTACCACACTTCAAGTCTTAATGCATGCCAAAGAATAATTTGCTTGCTATTAATGTGCACAGATTAATATTTTATGATGGGTATTTTAGTTGGAAATGCACAGGAAATGCACTCCATTTAGATAGTTTATGGTAGAAGTTCTGGTTTCTGGTTGTAAAAGTATTGCTCATCTTTGTATCATCAAGTTGCATTACCAAGAAACCATTTAAAGCATTTGTCTTTCACGTGCTGATGAATAAGTTCAAGACTGAAAAAGGAAAGAAAAAGTCTTACTCTGTTGAATGTGATGGAACTGTTGGCCAGCAGATGGCACAGTTAAGTGTGTTTACTTTGTCTTATAGAACTTCAGCTTTGTCCCTCATTGGATACTCCAGCACACAGTTGTATCTGTGCCTCTACATTTTCATGCACAATAATCTCCATGAGTCATCCTTTTACACGAAATTGCTTGAGCACTGATGAGCTTATGTTTTTGTGTCTTCCTCCCAGGCTTTCTTGTGCGTCAAACGGTCATCAACGTATGCCGACGGAAGCGCCTGGAAAGTGACTTGTACAACCCACCTCACGTGAGGCGGAAGCAGAAAATAACTGAAATTGTGCAGCGTTACCGCAACAAACAACTGGAGCCCGAGTTTTACACCTCGCTCTTCCATGAGGTGGGAGAGGGAAAGCCTCACCTCTAACCCTCCCCCACAATGCCCTGTCCTAACACTGGCACACAAGCGCACACAACAACACACACATGCACGTACACTCTTTTATTCTGTAGTCATAAACCATTTACAACTGTGCTTACACACACACATACACAGACACACACACACACAGAATCTTTATATTTATACTGTATAATTTTGTTATTTATATGAATACATATATCAACACTGTTTGCCTTTGACTCTTAGATCAAAGTGTCAAAAACCATGCCAAGGTGGGGAAAAAAACAAACTACATTTCTGTGTTGCGGCTACTCACTGAAGCTCTGAATGGCTGAAGTTCAACAGTGAACGTTTTCTCCTTGTTTTAGGTCCATGCTTCGTGGCAAAACAATTTCTGCTTGTCTTTAACTGCAATACAGTAGTTACACTGTTGGCCTTTCTGAAATTGTAAAAAGTTTGTCCGTCAAACCTTGTAATATGAATGAACTTCATGAGGTTTGGTAATACAGAGTTGTGTCTAAAATCCAGATCTGCTCATCTCTTTTTTTTCTTCTCAGTTTTATGGTTAATTTTTTTTTTTTTTTTGCCAAGGAGATAAAAATGTAAACATATATGTCTCTCTCTTGCTTCGATGCAGGTGACTTAAAGTTGACCCATAATTTAATCTAACAGATTTGTCATCTACGTTCACACACCTGCTTTAGTCTTCCTAGTGTGAACACACATCTGGCCGTCAGCAGCTGACTGAGCACATGAGTTGTTTATAGTTTTCTATCGTTTTTCTTCTGGTAGGTCGATGTCATTTTTGACACTTGTGCTAGGCCATCCCATTGCACAACTGCCACTACACTGTGTGTGTGTGTGTGTGTGTGTGGGTGTGGGTGTGGGTGTGTACACGGCCGCATGTTTGCTTGTTCAGCCAGTCACTTAACACTACAAGGAGTCGGAGACCCCTAGAAGCCCAACACGTTGCATTTAAGGGTGAATTCTGTCACTATAATCTCAAGATAGTACGAAGTTCGGATGACATTGTCATCCGAACTTCGTACTATCTTGAGATTATAGTGACAGAATTCACCCTTAAATGCAACGTGTTGGGCTTCTAGGGGTCTCCGACTCCTTGTAGTGTTAAGTGACTGGCTGAACAAGCAAACATGCGGCCGTGTACACACCCACACCCACACCCACACACACACACACACACACACAGTGTAGTGGCAGTTGTGCAATGGGATGGCCTAGCACAAGTGTCAAAAATGACATCGACCTACCAGAAGAAAAACGATAGAAAACTATAAACAACTCATGTGCTCAGTCAGCTGCTGACGGCCAGATGTGTGTTCACACTAGGAAGACTAAAGCAGGTGTGTGAACGTAGATGACAAATCTGTTAGATTAAATTATGGGTCAACTTTAAGTCACCTGCATCGAAGCAAGAGAGAGACATATATGTTTACATTTTTATCTCCTTGGCAAAAAAAAAAAAAAAATTAACCATAAAACTGAGAAGAAAAAAAAGAGATGAGCAGATCTGGATTTTAGACACAACTCTGTATTACCAAACCTCATGAAGTTCATTCATATTACAAGGTTTGACGGACAAACTTTTTACAATTTCAGAAAGGCCAACAGTGTAACTACTGTATTGCAGTTAAAGACAAGCAGAAATTGTTTTGCCACGAAGCATGGACCTAAAACAAGGAGAAAACGTTCACTGTTGAACTTCAGCCATTCAGAGCTTCAGTGAGTAGCCGCAACACAGAAATGTAGTTTGTTTTTTTCCCCACCTTGGCATGGTTTTTGACACTTTGATCTAAGAGTCAAAGGCAAACAGTGTTGATATATGTATTCATATAAATAACAAAATTATACAGTATAAATATAAAGATTCTGTGTGTGTGTGTGTCTGTGTATGTGTGTGTGTAAGCACAGTTGTAAATGGTTTATGACTACAGAATAAAAGAGTGTACGTGCATGTGTGTGTTGTTGTGTGCGCTTGTGTGCCAGTGTTAGGACAGGGCATTGTGGGGGAGGGTTAGAGGTGAGGCTTTCCCTCTCCCACCTCATGGAAGAGCGAGGTGTAAAACTCGTGGACTCCAGTTGTTTGTTGCGGTAACGCTGCACAATTTCAGTTATTTTCTGCTTCCGCCTCACGTGAGGTGGGTTGTACAAGTCACTTTCCAGGCGCTTCCGTCGGCATACGTTGATGACCGTTTGACGCACAAGAAAGCCTGGGAGGAAGACACAAAAACATAAGCTCATCAGTGCTCAAGCAATTTCGTGTAAAAGGATGACTCATGGAGATTATTGTGCATGAAAATGTAGAGGCACAGATACAACTGTGTGCTGGAGTATCCAATGAGGGACAAAGCTGAAGTTCTATAAGACAAAGTAAACACACTTAACTGTGCCATCTGCTGGCCAACAGTTCCATCACATTCAACAGAGTAAGACTTTTTCTTTCCTTTTTCAGTCTTGAACTTATTCATCAGCACGTGAAAGACAAATGCTTTAAATGGTTTCTTGGTAATGCAACTTGATGATACAAAGATGAGCAATACTTTTACAACCAGAAACCAGAACTTCTACCATAAACTATCTAAATGGAGTGCATTTCCTGTGCATTTCCAACTAAAATACCCATCATAAAAATATTAATCTGTGCACATTAATAGCAAGCAAATTATTCTTTGGCATGCATTAAGACTTGAAGTGTGGTAGGATAAGAATGAACACATTAAGTCAGAGGAAGACAGCAATTACCTAGAGCTCTGCGGCTGACCACCATGCCATCCACCAGGGGAATCACCATACCAAATTTACCCACAGCTCCGTGCAGGCGGATCCTAAAGAGTCCCGTCTTCAGAGGGTGGATGAAGATCAAAGGAACGTCCTTTTCTAGTAACCCCGACCTGCAGCAATCAGAACAAAGTGAAATAGGATAGAATGGCAAAAAGAAGGACTAGGCATGGCTTTGACTGTGGGAGTATACTGTAAAAGACACTCTTTATAAAAAGTTGCAAAATATGAAACTATAAGCTACCTTTACTTTAAATACATATACTCCATCTGTTCAAATAAGTTGTAATGCTGCTGACAAACAGCTACACAGATGCTTAATGTCAATTAAAAAGGAATTTTTTAAACTTGATTTTTCATAAAAACTCAATTTTCCTTCACTTGACAACTATTGTCACTACTGTACCACAGTTCCTCTTTTCTGCATGCTGCACACGTGCACGCACGCAAGCGCGCGCACACACACACACACACACACACACACACACACAGTATGTAGCACTTCCTGCTTTGCAAATTCAGCTTTGCAGCATTGTTTTTTTGTTCTTCCTTTTTGCACCTGACCAAAACCAATTCAGAAACCACATGTTTTTCATACTGGCAGCCAAGTGCTCTGAGCATAAACTTGTGAATACCTGCAGGAAGTGCTGTTACTCATGCTAGCTTCCAAGCCCGTGCTGGTTTCCGCTAAGAGATCGGTCAAAGGGAAGTTCTCTGAAAACAAAGAAATAAAGACTTTCATGGACTTTGATACTTCAGCAAACACCACCTTATAGACAACTTCTAAGGGTACACAGGTTGTGTATTTTATATTAAAATATTTTGTGTGGATAAACTTATTTGCTGACTACAATCTTTGAAGGGGCAAGTCTTAAATTACAGTATGAGATAAGGGGTGGTGGGCAGCATAATGCTATGCACTTACCAATATCATCAAAGCGCTCCACCCAGACCACAAACACTTTCGTTTCAGGCCCCAGCTGGGGGAAAGATTTTCCAGTCGATGACCTCTTTGTCTTCACTAAAGGACTCAGCTAGAAAAATAGGGAAGTTCACAGTTTGAGTAAGCATTTTGTCAAACAGTACAGGCCCACATATACTCACAGAAGCTGAATTTCACCTTTTTGGCAGACTCCAGGTTTTCAGAATGGTTCGGGAACAGTTCCAGTGTGAGATTGGCTTGTTTAAGCATACCAGGCATAAGTTCTGAGTTGGTGTCTGCTTCCACTGTTGAGTCACTGTGCACTGAAGACTCCTCTGCAAAACAAGAGCAAATGGCAACTTTGTCCATTTCCAATCCACCACAGGACTTTGAATTAATACTGAAGATAATACATACTGACCAGAATTTTCTGTTAGAGATGGAACAACAAAGGCGATCTCCGTCAGAGCATCAGCATAGTACAAAACTTTCTTCTCTCCGTTGAACACCGAACCGCCGGTGTCCTCCGGAGTTCCTGCTTCCTCTTCAAAAGAAGAAAAACAAACAAACATTCCAACATTAACTGAGTTACCACTAGCAACATTTAGATAGACAAATAACAATTGCGATCTGGCTTAGTATCTTACCTGCTTGCACATCATTGCTGTCAGAGCAGTAATTTACAGACCAACTGGTATCCAAGTGTCCCGTCCAGCCTGGGTGGCGTCCCACATCCACAGGCCAGCCCAAGGACAGCAGGAATTCTAAAAAGTGGGACTGGACGCTGGCTGAAGACTCTACATTCCTAAGGATCTGATCATCAAAAACAAGAACACGATGCACTGATAATCAAAAAAAACTTTAAACATGCAGAAGAAGAAAAACAAAGCAGCAGAGAAGAAGTAACTAAGTCAACCTCGGTACATTTTAAAGTTAAGCCATAATCAATGAGTCTGTATTTCCTCACCTCATGGCTGCTTTTCTGTCCAGCTCTCACATAGAAAATAAAGACAGTGTCAAAAGGTCGGCAGGGAAGCAGGTCCAGGTAGCTGATGTCATCAAAAAATCCTGGCAAGGATGACTCCAGGCCAATCAGGTGAGGAGGTAGCCGACTGTTGTTGGGTTCCTACCAGTGATTATTTATACATGGTAAATTGAAAGTTATAACAAACAGGCGTCAGAATAAAACTTTCTAAACTTCAGCCTTCTTGTTGAAATTTTATTGCAGAGATTTAAGTCTTGACAGTATTCTGCCATTTAGACATAATACAATGCATATACAATGCATGAAGTCAGATTTATCTCACTATGATAATTAAAGAGGCCATGTCCCATTTATAGTCAGGATTGTGATTTTACTGAAAATCACAATTTTATGAAATAGTTCTCTTGCTAAAATGTGAAAAAAGCCAGTTGTCTTGTATTTAAAGAGGCCTTCAAGGCTTCCATGAGATTAGTTTGCGATGGAACGAGACAGACTGAATGCAGGAGTCTCACACTAAAAGTTGTTCCTTCTTCTCTTATTTTACAGCTGTTTAGCACATTCTTGCAAACATGTCTTCTAGTTAACGCAGCAGCTCAAGATCTTGAAGACACACATGCAGTTATAATCTTGTGATCATCCATTAATGAAATGACATACATTCAGACTTGTGATACATAAATGCTACAAGATCAGACATAACAAGATTCCCGCCACAACTTTTTCAGAACAGTAGGAAGAACAAAGCTGTCAGATATCTGTGTTAAATAGAAACACAATGCAAACCTACAAACCATGTATAAGTACACAAGGGGCGTATACATTTAATACTGATCAATCAAAGAGTTTGTAATCAGACATAAAAAGTAACTGACCTTAAGCGCCTCCAGAGACAAAAAGCCAAACTGGGAGAGGAACAGGCGTGCTGTCTGGAACTCCTGCGAGGGTGGAGGGGGTTTACAGTCTGTCTGCGGGTCAGGAAAAGGCTTGGACTTCCAGATTTCCTCACTGTGTCGCTCTAAGGCGTTCTCATACTCTATCTGCTTGCTCATCAGATTACGAAGCTTGTCGTGCTGAACTTCCAGCTGAAAAGACGGGCATGCGACATCTTTAAAACAGAGCAGCCAACTGTCACCTGCATAAATTCAACATTAACTGAAGGACAAGTCTCACAGCCCAAATAGATACTGGCTCCCAAATGTTATGACAGTGTCATCTGTACTTGGGAAACATGTAATCATGGATCACCTATACAATCCAGTACAACAACTCTTTAATAAACCCGGTCTTTATAAACTTTGTTGACACAGTGTCAGAGAGGCCCTGATAATTTTATAGAGAAATTGGACTGGATTGAGAAACCATACAAAATCACCACCAAACCAGATGATTTAACCCATTTTAAGAAGAAACACCCAATGAGCTCTCCTCCTTTTAACAACTCACATGAGGGCAATTACTCATCAGTGAATCTGAAGCTCGTGAATCATCCTGCCAGCCCATACAACACACCTGAGTATGTGCAGTAACAAATAATACCAGTGATTAAATTGCTGTGAGGTTCCATTTAAGGTATAACAAATCATGGTTTGCCTGATGTCTGTAAGAGAATAACTTAATTTTTGTGTTATCGGCCATAATGTGGTTACAAGTGTACTCAGGTTTGACGGGAAGCTCATCTCTCACCTCCTTACTGACAATGTCATCCAGGTCAGGAATGCTGACATCAGCTTTGACAAGAGGGATCTTATCCACCTCCTCAGGGAAGGGCCTCTGCTTCACATTGTACTTAATCCCCACATCATTGTTGGGTGTTGGACGGCCTTCAGGAACAAACATCTATTGCGGGAGGAAAGAAGAAGAAGACACATACACAACAGAATTGTGTTATCAGAGGAACAGATGAGGTGCTACAAGTGTGACAAAAGGTTGTAACTTTAAAATATCTCTTAGCTCAGTTGGTTTAAAATTTGTTAGCTTTCCTTATGTAGTAATGTAGAGTGTGATCTCACCCTCTGATTAGCCCTGGCTCCTCTTGGCTGATGGAAGAGCTGCATGGTCCAGGCATGTCTGCCAGCTGTCCCCCGGATCAAAACTGTCACTGAAGGACTAGGGTCTGTGAGGACAAAGATACTCTCATTTACAGAGAAACAAGATGGCCTGCTGATTAAGGTTTACTTGGTAAACCAGACATTTCATTTGCCCCTAATATTCAAACTTACTAACTAATTCTATGAAAGGACAGACAATGGGCTACTGACTTTGCTCATTGCCAAGAGGTTGCTCCAGCATCGCAAGGATGACAGAGTTGTCCAGGACAAAGTAACGGAAATTACTGGCTCCTGTAGCACTTAGTCTGGCATAGCGAATCAGGGTATCTTCATTCAGCAGGCTGCAAGTAGACGCAGGCCCGCTGGGAGAAGGGAAGGCCCCCAACACCTGCA
>JAMQGT020002455.1:0-16522 GCA_024447675.2 Pterophyllum scalare
TGTCTGACTTCATTGTGCCAAGTGTAAATTTTGGTGGGGGGTTGTTTTTCAGGAGTTGGGCTCGGCCCCTTAGTTCCAGTCAAAGGAACTCTTAATACTTTAGCATACCAAGATATTTTGGACAACTTCATGCGCCCAACTTTGTGAGAACAGTTTGGGGATGGCCCCTTCCTGTTCCAACATCACAGTGCATAAAGCAGGTCCATAAAGACATGGATGAGTGAGTTTGGTGTGGAAGAACTTGGCTGGCCTACACAGAGTCCTGACCTCAACCTGACAGAGCACCTTTGTGATCCAACATCAGTGTCTGACCTCACGAATGTGCTTCAGGAAGAATGGTCAAATATTCTCATAAACACTCCTAATCTTTGTGGAAAGCCTTCCCAGATGAGTTGAAGCTGTTGTAGCTGCAAAGGATAGACCAACATCACATTAAACCCTATGGATTAAGAATGGGATGCTACTCAAGTTTATAGTTTATATGCGTTTGAAGGCAGATGAGCGAATACTTCTGGTATTATAGTGTACCTTAACGACCTCTACTCCTTGCATATCCACCTTTCTGCCTGTCTCCTTCTTATTCACACGTATTCTGTCTTGCTTCTACTGACTTTGATTCCTCTTTTCTTCAGAGCATACCGCCACCTCTCCAGGCTCTCTTCCACCTGCTCCCACTACAGATCACGATGTCATCTGCAACCATCAGTCATCAGATTCCCTCCTCTCATCACTGCACTCCTGCCTTTCCTCCTGCTACCACCTAACAGTATCCCCCTCTCCTTGGCACCCTGTTGGGCAACACTCACTGTTAACCCACGCCCTCACCAATCCAGTATGAAAATCTCATTCTTAATGATCCACATTTGATTGGGCCAAGATTTTACGCAAGATGCCCTTCCTGACGCTACCCTCTTAGTGCTGGTTTGGCACCAGCACTAAGAGTACATTGGCTTCTGGCCTGTTTCCCATTTTTCTGGTCTTTCCATCCTGCTGTATTTAAAAAAAAAAAAAAACGTTCTTACACCCACCTGTGCCTGAACTGGAATTACTGAGTAATATGAAGGACTGCAAACCTTTTAAACCTTAAAGTGGAAACTTTAATTGGCTGTAAAACTAAATGCAATCAGCTCACTCAAAGGTTAGGGACATTAGCTGACAGAGTAAAATGACAAAAATGTTCTGATTTGAGCTTTTATGCTCACACTGATTTAATCACCAAGGGAATCCAAAAACTCATTCATGCATTCATTTCAAGTAGTCTGGATTATGGCAATGCTTTTTTGCTGGACTGCCTAAAAAGACTATCAGCAGGCTGCAGCTTAGCCAGAATTCTGCTCCTATTATTTTACTGGCAGGGTTTAGTCAGAGGTGTCGTGTCAAATACTTGATGCATTTCAGTCATAACTGGGGTAGAATTAGAAATACAGTCCTGCTAGTGACACTTTTTTTTTTAAAGCCATTCAGATTTATCCTGGAACCACAATGAAAATCAGATGATTAAACATCAACAAATATGCATTCTGGAGCTTTTTTGACAATGTTCTGGCATTTTCTAGATTACTGTGTAATTAATCATTTACAGAGTCAAATTACAGTGAAATGCAATACTTATAAGAACCTCTCACTGAAAAGGGTGAAAAAAAATGAGGAAAGGATGCAACATTCTTACAAAATACATATGAAAATTTATTATGCATTTTGCATTTAGCAGGACATCAGAAACATGTAATTTTCTTATAAATTAAACTCCTCAAAATGTATTTTTTCTTAGAAAGTATCACAAATATTCACAGATTCTTAACAACTCCATTCAAGGGGTAACAGTTAACATATGCGTGCTGAATGTGCAAAAGTGATCTCATCAGGTTTTACTATAATATTGATGTAATTTTACTTCTACTGGCAATTTGAAGAGGGGGGGGGAATACTCTCCATAGATAGTTGCCATTCTGCTCCTGGAAAACTGATCGCACCAGCTACACAATGAGCATGACAATAGTGTTCATGAATATCAGGTAAACCCGTTTTTAAAATGTAATTTCCATGCACTCACTGGGGCACAGCCAGAGTCTGCATGGCAGCTATTTTTTAGAGCTGGCTGTGATAAGAATGAAGGCAGTGAGGCTGCTGTGAAATGTTCAGAGGTAATGAATACTGTAAAAATGCTAAAACAGGTTAAAAAAAGGAAAATAAAATAAAAATCAAAACAAAAATAAGACACCCATCCACCCACAACATAACACCCATACACACATTATGTACTCTGAGATGAGAGGGCTTCCTTCAGAGTCCTCAGGAGTCCTCAGTGGTAACGTCCAGCTTCCTCTGAGGAATGTGCACAGTTTTGGTGGATGAATGTCCAGCAGCGGATACTACAGCGGCCAGAGGCGAGAGGGGGACCGGTGTGTGAAAGAAGCTGTGCTGGGGGACTCCACTCCCTTTAGGGGTGGCCATCAGGGGCTGGAAAACAGACAGTAATTAGTTGGACTACAGTTGTTCAACCAAATTAATGGGGAAAAGGAAATCAGAGGCATCTTTTCACTGCAGAATCGATGACCCTATTAGACTAAGGTACTCAATGACCCCACGGGTCTGGATTGCTGACACCAGTTTGTACAAATAAGCAGTTGACAGAGGTGCAAAAACACTCCATTATATTTTTTCTGTACTGGAGATATACACTAAATACTAGCACCTCAGTATTATCAGAAGAATCGGTCTTAAATTGTTAAATCAGTCAGAACTTATCAGCTAAACCAACTAAAAACCACCTTCAGAGAAAATTGATGCTGCATGTAAATCCATGTGTGTTGTGTAGTGAAAACAATGCAGATCGAGTCTAGTTTAGACTCCTGTGCTGTTCATTTTTACCTGTTGTACACTGATCATGGCCACTGGATATGAGGATACAGTCTGCTGAACAGGCACGGGGGATAGAGGTTTGATGAACAGCATGCCCCTCTGCTGCAGAGTCACAGGGCTCGGCAGCGGGCTGGGCAGGGTGTTGGCACGCTCCGGAGTCTGAGGGGTAGCAAATGCGTTTCCTGGGCTGGAGCAGGAGATCAGACCAAGGTTCTGCAGGGTGAAGTTTAAGATGGCGGGACTGGGGCTGTGAAGGCGATGGGCCTGCTGGGTGGTGTGCGGAGAGGCTGCATTAGCAGGTCTGTGAAGAAGGAGGTTGGTTGGTGTAATCTCCTGGGCTGGGGCAAGTCTGGAGCCTGTTGACAAAGTAAAACAGTTTTGATGTCATGTGTGCAATCCTTACTGTACTCCACTCACTGGCTGCTGGAAAACTGATATTTTGTAGGCAGTCTAATTGTAAAATCTATGTACAGCCAAAGATCTCAAACAGCACACTTACTAACATATTTACCTGCAGTTGGTGTTTGGTAGATGTTGGGAGGTGAGGCCTTGTTGCTTTCTGCTCCTGAACTTTGAATTTCCTTGTAGCTGATGAGGGACTGCTGGGAGATTGGGATCAAGTATCCAGCGGGAACTAAAGTCTGGATATGCAGAGTAGTACAAAAGAAAACTGCAATTAAAAATCAACAAATGAACACCTGCCAACTGATTATCCTCTGGTGTTTGAAGTCCAGTAAGTAAGCAGCTTTTAGTGCTTTTACCTCAGTGTGAAGTTGGCCAGGTGTGAGGGATACGGCTCTGACTGGGGTTAATCCTGTCTCACTGTCAGAGTTTGTTATCTTGTCTTCTCTGTCCAGTAAGAGTTCCAAGCTCTGCTCTAGTGTCTGATTGGCTACAGCCCCACCCGGAGTGTTGACAAACTCCGGGTCCAGGTGGAGGGCTCGTGGCGAGGGTCGACTGGTGAGCTCACGACGGGCCTTTAGACGGGCCTGCAGGACCTCACAGAGCTTTGGAGAGGTGTCCTAGGAGATAAACAAAGACAGAGTTAAGTGTTTGTCAAGAATTTTCCCATGAGTTACCAGATTATGACATAAATGCCACATTTAGATGTTCTTACCTTAAAGCTGGGGTCAGACCTCTTAGCTTTAGAGGGGCTCTGTTCGGACACCGAGTCCGAACAGAGCCGTTTGACCCCCAAGGGACTGACAGAGTCCCTGGAGGTTGCACCACTCTTAGCTGCAGACTGGCCATTTGGGCTCTGCCCAGTCTTATCTTCAAAGGTCATAGAGCGCACTGCCAGACTAGTTGGTTGTGGCCTGGCCAGAGGGTTTGACCTGAGAGAAGGATTCAAATACACGGCATAGGGCCCGCTTCCTTGATGCTGAGGTAACAGGACAGGGATCAGGGGCGAACACTGTGCAGGGATGTAGGCGACGGTCCCTGTGGGCTGTGGTGCCAGCAGGGTGTGTGGGGTCAGGTTTGCAGTAGTGTTGACTCCAGGCTCCTGAGTTGGAGTTTGCAATGGTGTCTGAAATGGTTCCACTGGGGCAGAAGTGGGTAGCTGTAACACATAACCTGTGTTTGCCTCCGCAGCAGCAGCAGCAGCAGCTTCATCTACAGTCCTGGAAAAGAAGCAGAATGACCATTTAAAGAGGACCTCTCACGCTTTTTTAAACAGTGGAGCCTCACATTAAACACGACAGAAGTTTCAAATAATGAGCTCAGTGTGTGCAAGCAGGCTCTGTGGGTCAAAAGCTAAATAAGGTGATATATAAAAAGCTAGTCTAGAAGAATTACAGAATGAAAATATAAAGAGAATTACAGTGGCCTTAAAAAATATATATTAGACTTGAACACTGACTGGTAAAGCTGAATTGGTCAAACCATCAACAGATCCACTGAAGTTAGCTTTTAAAAATCAGATTTTAGGAAATAAAACATTTAACTTAACTAGATGCTAATTTCAACTGTACTTCAGTCAGCCGTGCCTTTGCAATCCTTTTTAACTCCACTAATAGAAATGCACTAGATTTCATTTAAAGAAACATAAGTGGTTTAGGATGAACGATGAACTTACGATGACTCCTGGTCGAGTTCAATCTTACAAATAGCAGCAAGCTGGGCCATTTTATTTGGGAAGTCACCGTTGGAGGAATCACCTGAAGATAGGAGAGGAAAATAAATGAAGTCTTCAAATATTCACAATAGCGTGCCAGAGATGTAGCTCTTTTTTTCTGAAGTAATGTTTTCTCTGCTTACTCTTTACAGGACTGCTGGGGGCAGAGTTGATCTTTCGTCGATCATCTTGAATGCTCTTGGCGAGCTTTATGAGGGAAGGGTGCCGAGTGAAGCTGCGTTTGGTAGCGGGTGACGAGAAGAGATTTTTGGCACAGTTGTCTATGGACGCGTGCGGTTCAAGCACACTTATCTTCTTGGATGGGTATTCGAATGAGGTGCTCTCCAAGTCTGAAAGGAGGGTTAGGTGCTTATAAAACATTACTGCTGTGACTAAAATCCCCCATAACTATGAGCTAAATTTCCAGTAAGCTCTGGTGATACCTTTGACTTGTGCGAATTCCTCAGGACCGACCCATTCAAACGCTGGCTTCCTCCCCCTCTCTTCTGTCACGTGAACTTTCTCAATAAGCTTCAGGCTTCGTAGCACATTAGCTATATCATATAGCCGCCGCACTTTAGCTGCAAACACGGGTGAAAAGCATTAATATCTACTGCAAGTGAAGACACAAACTACACTCTGGCATGCAGAGTGGAGCAGTCAGGGATCGAACCACTGACCTACCAATTATTAGATGACCTGCTCTATCACCTGAGACTCTGTACTCACTCTTGAACTTGTTCTTGTCTTGATCTGCAGCCTGGTCCTCTCCGATCAGGATCTTAGCAGCCACGTCCAGACTGACCACACGAGGATTAGACACCAGAAAGAGCATGACAAACTTTTGGCTCATCACACGCAGAGATTTGTCTTTCCTGCTGTTAACAGAGGCTGGACAGGACATTTGGCAAAGGGAGGTGGAGAAAATAAACACTTTAATATACATTAAAAATTTGGTATGATATTGTTTCATTAAGGTTGGTGCATCATCTGGTGAAGTTTAAAAGGAGTTTGATGAAAGCTAAATATAAATAATAAAAGCTTCTCCACCTGCTTTGAACTCCACTCCTGGAAGCTCCACAAAGAAGAGCTCTTTCTGTCCCTGCTCCCCATTCTCCAAGTCCACCACTGCCTCGTTCTCCTTCTCCTCCCCGTCAAAGTCAAACTCCTTGTCCACGAGGCGCTGGCGGATCTGCTGCATCTGCTGGCTGTAACGATGCTCCTCGCCCACCTGCTTCAGAATGGCCAGAGTCTGAGCCAGTTTGGTCCGACCGTGCCAGGCGTAACGGTTCTTTGCCGAGCGGCTCACCATGTGAAGACTCTCCAGCACATTCATGATGTCATAGATGCGTCGGCGCTCCACATCTGCGCATGTGGAAAGAAAAATATGTCTTATCACATCTGGTACAAGTAACTGATCGGAAAAGAAAAAAGTAAATAATCCAGTCCCAATTACAATCATTGTGCATGTAGTTTCATCCAAAGCTGAACTCCGATATTATTGATGATGACAGTTATTGTTAAACAAAACAAGCAGAGTAACCATTAGCTGCAGTCTAAGTTCTGACATGCAGAATGGGCTTAATGGACATACTGAGCTCAGTGGCCACATCATCCAGGCAGATGTCATTGTTGAGTGCTGGGTTTGGGTAATCTGGATAACGCGCAAGGAACTTGTGACACAGCAATCCCAAACTCTTCTCTTTTCTGCTTATCATTCTCTCAGACTCTTCTCCATTTTCAGGCTCCTACAGAAAGACAACAGAAAAGCTATTCTACCATCCTGACATATCAAAAGGTGCCTGTCACATCAGTACTAGAATTAAAACTGTACCTGTGAGGATTCAAGACCATCCCGCCCATCATTGTCCATACACAGCTCCTTTTCTCGGTTTCTGATCTCAGGACTAGCAGCACTGATGAGCATTTTGAGGTTGGAGGTCGGTGTCCAGGGATCAACGGAGCCAACTTCCCTTCTTTTTTTAGGCGTGGTGAGGGGACCCATGGTGAGCCGGTTGTCCACTGATGCCGCACACATACCAGTTAATGTCTTTGGCGTTTTTATCAGAACCTGGGGTGCAACAAAACCAACACAGATCCATGACTGATACCCCTTCTTGAGTGGGAATTAACTTTGATATGTAACAAAAAAAGAAAGACAAAAGGTAAATAAGTTTCATCCAAACATGTTCCGATTCCTCCATACTTATTGACCTTTGCAAGAGATTTCTGGGTCATACTTTGATATTCAAGTACTTGACAGTGATCACCTTAGCATAAGAGTTTATTAAGCATTATATGAACTGTAGTTAGACATTAATATGTAAACGGTATGGTCAAAACAATCAAATATTTTAAGAAATTTTAATATGTAAAAAGCAATTAACTCACGTATCAACATAAAAAAAACGTAAAACCTTACAGACAGATTTTTTCGTTATTATATTAATAAACCTCATTCATTTATTTTGCCAACTAAACATGATCTCATCTGTGTATGTATATATATATATATATTTTTTTTAGAGACAACCTTACTTCTTTTTATTTGTCGGGCACCAACATTTCTTAAAACACAGCAAAAACGGTGACTTTAACAATATTCTGATTGTCAGTTTAGATTACACCCTGACCTTCCTCGCTTTTAAAATCTACCAAAAATTATTTTAAAGCCAGTGAAAACTTGATGAATATTGGCGGTAACTGACGTACGTGCCGTCGAATCACAGGCCTCAACGGACGCGGCGGTACCGCCCTTTTTTAATCTGAAGCAGCCAATGGGAATGCGGCGCGAGGCAGCGCAGAGGAAGTGAAAAGCGTCCCGCGCAGGTAAACAGTTTTTTGAAATCCTTGGCGCGGAACATGCCGAAGGTAACAGTGGCGGCTCGCTTTAAACTCTGATAAGGTTTGCGGCAAAGACCAAGTCGTCCCCACCTTCATAAAGAGAAGCGTTGCTGTATTTTAATACGGAGCCGGTTTCAAGACGGAAAACGTCCTGCTGTTAATGGTGGGTGTCACGTAGCCAGTTGCGAGCGCCCACAGTCCAGTGAGACACAGTGAAACCGGATAACCCCGAAACATTTCACATATCCCCCAACTTTAAAAAACGACAAGGCCTTCAGTTTAGGCTAAATGATCAGGAAATCAATAAATTTACATATAACGCGGCAGCGGAAACCCTCCGACATCAACTCTATTTTCAGTGAAGCCAGCTGTCCAGATCCTGTTTGTTTTAAACCAAACTCCCAAATCAAATATCACAGAACTGCATAAACGGACTCACCTAAATCCACGAAACCGGGGTGTCTCAGGGAAAACCTGCCATCTTCGGGGTAGCGCGGTGCCGGGTCCGAGTCAGGCTTTTATTATGGGACTGATCTTTTCCACGTACACAGAGGCGAAATAAATGTCAAAATCATACAAAGTTACTACAAAATACGCGCGCCTCGGATTTCTCGCTTCCTGTACCACCAAGTAGTGGCCTCTTGGTCAACTTTACTACAGTTGCGAAAAGTTTGCCCAGTTATGGGGGTGACCGCAACATTTGGCCCGCCCAGCGCGCTCACGTCACACTCGCGGGGAGAAAGGCGGGCCCGCGTCAGACACTGCAGCGTCATGTAACCTTTCACCTCTGTGACGGGAGGTTTTATTTTAAAGGGAAGATAAAATACAAATACAATTTCACTCAGTCCAGTCCTCGCACCTGTTCAGTCTCAGAGGACGGTATTTATTTATTTATTTTTAGCTACTTCACACTGACCTATGAATCATTCAAAAAAAGTTTGAGGACTGCCGGATTACACAAGAACTGGACTGAAAACCAGTGGCAACTGGTCCGACCGAGTGATGAATCCAGATTTTAAGTTTCTGGTAAAAATCATCATCAATATGTATGATGCAGTTAGAGTTAGGGCACAACAGTGAGTGTCTACAGCCATCTGTACAACATGGGAGAGGCTCTGCCATGGCTCACAGTGGGCTTCCCCAAAGACTGGATCTCAAAATTATTGAAGCAGTGTGGGATCATCTTGACAGAGAATGGAACACAAGGCAGAAACATTCAAAGAAGAGCTTCTCAAGAAGCCTGGAGAACTATTCCTGAAGACTCCCTTAAAGATATCTACAAGAAAGTTGCCGAAGAGAGTTCAGTCTGCTGTTTATAGTGCATTTCCCTGTTTGCAGATGTTTCAGTAATCTGCTGCATCTATTTCCCCATTTCCTAGCAAAATACAAAGAAATGAGGAGTGGCTCATATCTTTATACTTTCTTTATACGGCGAGTCACAGTTGCGAACATGACAAGGTCACTCCATAAAAAAATCAGGCAAATCTGAAATAAGCTCACACCTGAACATCTTAGTATGTTTTGTTAATTTGTGCACAGTCTTAACTTCATACTATGAAAATTTTGAGTTGCAAGCCCTTGGAGTACTCGGAGTAATCAGTCCAGGTGGTAATATGAAAAGGGAAGGCCTTGACTCTGCAAGTGTCCAAATGAAATCCCACAAATGACGTTACAAGCACTTTCCGATAAGTTGGGATGTTAGAATGTTCTCTTCTGTTGTTTTCTCTGTAGGAGCCTGAAAATGGAGAAAAAGATAAGCAGAAAAGAGAGTGCTCTGTCACAAGTTCCTATTCAGGAGAGCCTATAGCTTAGACATTTTCTATAGTAGAAAGGTAATATTTCACTTGGCTTCATTCAATTTTGCTAACGTTATTGCAAAAAGAAAAAAAAAGATCAGATTTGAATTTTTTTTAGATATGGGACTCTGATGCCAAATTCTCTTTGATGTTGCCACGGGCTGCAACTTTTACAGGGCTCTGCTGTAATTAGGAAAACACAAACAGGCATAAATCATATCAGAATGATCCCCATATTTCTGAGGATAGTCCTTAAAGAAAAAAAACTGTGATAGAAGCACTCCTGGGAGCATCCTGATTTGCACCTGAACCCCACTAACGCTTCCAGCCCATGTCTTTTGCTTTCATATTGCTAAAATCAATTCCAATTAAATACCTTAAAATATGACATGTAGCGACAGCCTAGTAAACAGTGCCTCTAGTTTAGAATAGAATAGAATAGAATGCCTTTATTGTCATTATACAGGATGTACAATGAGATTGGAGGGCCACTCCTGTTCAGTGCATGGCTGTGAAGGCTAATATCGAATTAAATTCTCAGCTGACTGACATTTAACTTGTGGTCCCTAAACGCAGCTGCCCACCGCTACTTATGTAATAAGCGGCATTGAAACATAGCAGATAACACTTGGCAGCTTTGTGTAAACACTAATAACACCAAAAATGTTACATCTAGTATGAGGGAGAAAACTTCCTGGCTTAAAGTTTTCCGTGTAGTTAATGACTGAATTTACGGCCGTGTCTTTAGGAGTATGTACCATGTGAGCCCGGCATATACTACTTCCATATTTTTGCACAGGGACCTTCAGTAAGATATGCCCACATCAGAATTGATTTAAAAAGCGTTGCACGGTCTGCAGTAAACCTGAATTTACATGATTTGATTACTAGCTTATTTCTGCAACGCATTTAGCAACTCACAGGAAACATTTCAGCATAATCAGAAAAAAATTACGCACTGATTAATGAATTCATTGAAAATAAACTGCCTACACTATCAGCTAATGCAGGTCCCGTCTTATTGGCTAATTTCGTGATGAGCTGCTTTGTTTTAGGGTTTCTTGATGAACAGTTGTGCGGGTTTCATAAGCAGCTGTGTGAAGTGTCTGATGGACGTTGTTGTCGCTATAGAAGATTCTACAAGTTACATCATTCAAGAGCTCGCTTCTTCAGTCTACAGTGTGCGGAGGATCAAACGATCAGCTTAGGTATGCTTAAAACTATGTGTGAACGGGATATCCACATTAATGCGGAAGTTATCTAGTAAAGAAAATCAAAGTTTAATTTGTTCGTGTACTGGTAGAATAATTCCAGAGGTCTTTTATTTTAAGTAGAGGTAGCAGTATTATAGTGTAGATACTCGGTCACAAGTCAGAGTAGGGTGCTCACTATTTTAACTAAGTAAAAGTACAAAAGTGATAAACACACTTAAAATCCTTCAGTAAAAATAGTAATTTTTGAATATTGTATAATATACTGGAATTCTTCGTGTCACTTTGATGTTCCAGATTATAAAAGTGGGTCTCATTAAATTACTGGAATCTGAATTTTCCAATGTGGATTAATAAAGTCTGACTTAATCTTAACTTTATTAATGATAGTAACTAATGTAGGACTGTAGCTGTGTGAGAAGTACTGTATATTTACCTGTCATTAGCGCTTTCCATTACCATGACGCTAAATTCCCACTAGGTGGCGATAAAACACTACTTACCGGGAGTAACCATGGAAACCTTCGGGCGGCTTCAAGGATGTTGGGAGACAACATCAGAGCTTGAAGCACCCCGTGACGTAATGCCAAGGCTGAGGGAGCGAACGAGCGGGACCTTGATGCTGCCTTCAGATGCTCGTCGTAAATGAAGCAATCTATTTCTACTAGTTGAGCAAAGAACATCCATCCATCCATCCATCCTCTTCCGCTTTTGGTATCTGTAAATACAAAAATGAAACGTCACGTCACGTCAGGCCTATGATAGTGCCTAAAAATAAGTTTTGCATTAGACTGTGCAGTCTACATGTAACAAACTGGAGAATTCTGTAAACAGTTGCTGCACTACTAGAAATGACACATCAAAAACATATTTCCTCAGTTTAAAATTTGTGGAAGCTTATATAAAAAGCTAACAACAGTGAACTGGGTGAACCAAAAAACAGAAGAAATACTCCGTTCTCCCTTCCAAAATAACAGTAACAACAAACCATATTTGTATAGCACGTAGGCAGACACCATAAAGAAAGGATTGCGGATAAAAAAATAAAATAAAAACGCTTACTCAAAAATGGAACAAACTCTAAAACAAGATCAGGATAAATCGACGAAAGAGACACTTAAAAGTTCATCCAATTATTGCAAATGCATTATTATTTCATTTTTAAGACAAAAAGGTGCAAAGAATATCCCTTACGATGAGATAACGTCAATATTGTTACCCATCACACGCACGCAGAGACATTTCCGACAGCGCGTGAATGCGGCAGCGGGCTGCTCCGCTTGCAGCCAGAGGAGCGGCCAACGCTGCGCACGAGTCAGGTACCGTCTCCACCGGGAAGGCACAAAACGCAGAAGAGAGCGGGGTGAGCATAATCTCTTACTCCAGGTACACTTCTTTCATTTAATCCCTCCTCCTCACTCATTCAATGCAGCCAACTGCGCCGAGTTTCCGGAGAGCTCAGAGCAGCAGCCGGTGTGCCAGGCAGCCTCTGAGTTCTTGCAGATTCTCCTGCAGGGATGCTGCAGCAGCTCAGACCTTCGGCGAGCAGTTTGTTGCAACTCGCTGCAACTCTTGGGTTAATGGGCATCTGTTGTCAAGTCTAGGTTTCGCAGCCACGTGTGCTGCAATGTCCAGAAAGTGAACAGCATGTTTAGAAGACTATCAA
This sequence comes from Pterophyllum scalare, assembly GCA_024447675.2. Taxonomy (NCBI): domain Eukaryota; kingdom Metazoa; phylum Chordata; class Actinopteri; order Cichliformes; family Cichlidae; genus Pterophyllum; species Pterophyllum scalare. The sequence goes on from JAMQGT020002455.1 coordinate 12,496, forward strand.
AAAGTTGCCCAGTTATGTTTTAGGATTTTTTTTCTCGCTGCGAATGGAAGCCCACACCTGCAGCAATTAGCTGGCGGTTTGTTGGTGCAGTTTTCCCGCATTTGAATCCCACACATTAGGTTGTCTCCAGATGAAATGGACTCGAATGGAGACTGTTGTGTCGTGTGAGTACTGAGCAGTCAGGATGAACCTAAATTATTCAGATATGTGTTATTATCCATGGCTGCAGTTTGGTTGTGTGTCTAATGATGCTGAAAATGTACCATCCATGAGTTTTTCACCACAGTTAATTCTGTTTTCTCATCACAGGCTCTTATTTACTGCAAGATGCCACACGTGACCAGTCAGCTGTGAGTGATACCAGCTTTTACACATCAGCTTTCACGGGATTTTTAAAAAAAAAATAGCAGCACATAAATTGAATCAGGAGCAGCAGAGAAGACCATGAGGATCACAGCCTATTTTATGATCAAATGTCTCCTGCTGCTGTGATGTTTTTTGATGTTTTTTTCCTGGTTATTTCCAGTTCCCCTTTATAGCCCTGATGCTCACTTCAGGTCAGCCCCTTGGGACCAAGAGCCTCAAAGAGAAACCATCAAGAAACATTATGACTGAGACAGAGCATGTGGCTGAGGTTGGATCCCCCCAGAGGCTGGGTGTCATCTCTTTCATGAAGCAAAGCTGATAGGACAGAGAGTTGTACTCATTTATTTATTTTTTTTGAAAGAGACATTCATGAACCATAAGTGGAAATTAAGTGGGAAGGGGACTGAAATACTCTGAGCAGGTATTTCCCTTCGGTCCCTGTTGTAAAGGCGGGATATTGAGCTGTGGGAGAGCCTGTGTGAGTACTCAGTCACTTATGGGAAGATGGAGGCAGGAGCAGAGGCTAGTCCACAACAGCACCAGAGGAGGAAGCCTGTGCTGCACGGATTGGAGGACCAGAAAAGGGTGAGTTTATTCCCTGATCCTCTCTGTCTACCTGGGTGTTCTGTGTTGGATTTACTGTCCAACAAGCCTGTGTGAGGGTAAACAAGCTTTAGAATCAAGCCACGCTTTACAGTTGAGCTTTGGTACGGTGATGCACGGGACGTCAATAAGGAAAACTAACCTGTTGCTATTTATTGTAGTAAAAATGCTGAACAGTTTGTCTCAGTGCAAGAACAAAAATGTCTTTAAGAAGATTCAGAGGTCTGCAGAAGTCCCGGTCACCTCTGCAGCCTGACCCTCTTGAGGAAATCAACTGCACTGGCAAAGAAAGCAAAGCATGATTGATTTAAAGCTAATAGTCAGTGAAAGCATCAATGAGTCTGTGGATTCTTCTTTAATACCTCTGCTCTGCTTTGTGGTTGTGTAGAATTACTCCAGCAGTCTGTGCTAAGATTGATGGAGTACTTGATACCGTGACTCAATTTCCCTGCTTCAGCTTCGCTCTGCATTTTCTACATGATGTTGATGTAGTGCTGTTGTTATGTGCAAACCTTGTAGCTCACTTTTTTCCTGATTGTCATGGTTTGATTTTAGATGAAGGATTACATCGTCCTCTGTAGGACAATTTGCCTGGGACGGCACGCAGGTTTGACAGATTGGAGCCGGCACCAAGTGATGGACCTGTGCTGGCTAAATAGATGTCTGATTTCGAGCAGTTAGTCTCCATTTCAAGGATGGAGTCAGAGTGAATTTCTCCTGCTCTGCTGCAGCGAGCAGAGTGTTTATCTTATACTCAGCGCACTATTTACAGTATGTTTATAGCTAAGTGAGAAAGACAAGAGGGCTCCCCAAATTCTCAGGGTTGGGGATCTCCTCTGAGTTCAAGCAGCATGTGGCTGCAACCATCCAGAACAGCTGAAAAGTGGACAGCTGTTGAGGTTTTGGTTTCAGATTGCACAGAGATCTGTCAGACTTCTGCTATAGGTGCACCGGAGATCAGGTTTAAGAATGAGGTTCATTTCTTTTCCTGTTTATGTTACGTCCTCTTGTCGCCCCATAAATTATTGATTTGATCAGGTGTGTTAAATTAGGCCCATGGGAATATGTAGAACATGAATATTAATTGATGCAACCAAAGTCCCAGCTGCTGTTTTCCAGTTTCCCAGACTACCAAGTAGCTCGCTGGATGCTAAGTGACACACTGAGCAACACGAGGACCTTGAAGCAAAAAATCCATAAGACCCTTTCTGCATTTTGTAATCAAAGTGGTCTGAGAGGGAGCTGCTAGACTCCTGTGCCTCTGGGCTCTGTTGCCAGACTTTAGAAATCGAGACTTTGACCAATCACATCCACTTTCACATAAATCAGGTGAGTAGTATTGACAAAGTCCTTAAGGAGGCAGAGCCTTATCACTTGGCAGTCGTCTTGAAACACCTTTCTGGGCAGTAATTTTGGAGCATTTCCCAACTCTGAGATAAATCAAGTGTAATTTCAGTGATCCTGTATGCATAGAAGCACCAGTCATAAAAAAAAACACTTAAAAGGTTGTTGTTTGATTTTGCCGGAGAAATAAGATTATTAAAAAGTGTTTCCCCCCTGGAAGTTATGCCTCCTCCTTATGTCTGATACAAAGCAGTATAAAAAGGGAAAGACGTGTGGACAATAGGTGAGATGTGGTGATGCATCTTTTGAACTAAGTCTTCTAGACAAAGGTATCATGGGCTTTGTGAAGCCAACAGTTAGCACTGACTTAATTTTATTGCATATGACGCATGTGTATGTACGTTTTTTTTTTGGTTTTTTTTGCATATTCTAGATTTCTGCCTACTGCAGAATTTTGATGCTTGTTTGGATTTAACATGAAGCTACCTAGATTTTTGATTTTAATTTATTTATTTTTGTCTGCTTTGTTGCTGCTATGGTAACTAAACCTGATACCGTTCATAAAGGGATTTTTTTTTTTTTGCCCTTTGCGTGCTCAGTGAGTTCTCAGGAGTAACACGTCTAGTTCATTTGAAGCCAGCTGCAAATGTGGCGGCACCATCAATTTGGACAGCAGAGGAGGCCAGACGCTTGGCCTCCCCAGGGAGAAAGGTTGCACTACACATGGCCAATACTCACCTTCCCTCTTAATGGACATCAACCAACTTACATAAATTGAAAGCACTAATGTAGTAATGTTGACACATGGGCTATCTATTGTCAGAGAATTACTTCAGGCTCTCATGCACAGATTCAATGTCCCCTGGCAATTACCTTGGCTGTATGAGTTCAAGATCCTATATGTGATACTCACCTCAGTAGGAGGTAATTGGATTTTGTTCTCTTTGTAGATTTACTGTGTCGTATGTCCCCTGCTTCATATATTAATGTTCACTGAGTAGCAATCATGGACCTACATGGGAAGACAGGGAGTACTGGAGAATCATGCATGTATTTTATTGTATTGCGATGAATCTGAGGTCTGTGTTTGATTAAAAAGAAATACTGTTTTTGTTACTGCCAGAAACCTGCACTTATTTAGCCAATTGGTATTCATTGAACACGGATTCCTTGAGATTGGATCTTTAGTGTTAGGAATTCTCCAGCTGCAGGAATGGATTGCAGATGTACTGTTCCTTTTCAGCATTGTTGCAGAAGCTGTTTGGTTAATTTGCTCTTGTAAAGGTTTTACTAGAGGGAAATTGATTTTTCCTCTCCTGACATCACACTGAGGGATATTTAAGAATAGGTTGTCGAGGTGAGCGATTAGTCCCATCTTTAAGGCTTTAATAACGCTGAATAATCTGGAACTGCAAGGCCTACTTTGAGATTTCTTCATGTTTTTGTGTTCTGTGTTTGGCATTCCAAGGAAAAGTGAGCGAGTGAAGAATTTTATGGTGTCCAAGGCACTTCAAGTATGAAGACTCTGTAAAAACTGCCATAAAATTAAGTCACCGGTGTTAAAGTTAATGACATTAAAAGTGTTATCTGATGATCCTGGACAGATGGCGACCTCTCCACTAGGTCTCAGCCAAATCTCTATTTTAGCTTTTGGCATCTTACAGGGGTCAAAAACATGGATGGAGGTAATGATATAACATTAAGGATGAAATGG
>JAMQGT020002456.1:0-14897 GCA_024447675.2 Pterophyllum scalare
CGTATGATACAGTATCACAACATCAGGGACTTCCTCTGTGTTCCTCTTGTCCCTGAAGGCGGTGCCACAGTAAACGTGTTTGTGATCATTGTCGTGTGTTGTATAACGACTTTGAACTTACCCTAACAGCACTGTGTGGATGTATAAGAGCTGAAACTTGAGCTTAAACTTTATGCACAGTGCTGTCATTTCTTCATGCACTGTTTTGCTTCCGTGCAAGTGTAAACCAAAAAATTTGAATGCTTACATCTGGACGCGTGACACTCGTCTTAACCACTGCCTTATTCACTTGTTAAATGAACTAAAAACACTGGCTGACTTTAGTGTCTTAAACCAGATGCAGACGGCACACCAGGCTTACACAGGTATGCGTGGATTTAGCCTCAGGCTAAATTACAGCCCCCGCAGTTTCATGTGGTTTCATCTACATGTTTAGCTTTCTGCTTAAGAAGCCTGCCCCACCAACCAACCCACTTGTTTCCCAGAAGTGAGCTTGTTTCTTTGGGATGCAGGGGACGGGAAAACGTAATTATCCATGGGAATAAGAGATGAGGAGGGGATTGAAGGAAACATGACATAAGCCCGTGCTCGTCTTTTTGGCATATAACACCAATCAGTGTAATGTGTTCTTATCTGATATTGCAGTCAGAGTAAATTCGAAGGAAAGGAGGAAACCTTTAAGAAGAGGGGCAGCAGTGGGGAGGGGGTGAGCGAGGCACGCAGAGTAGAGAAGGAAAGCAAACAGGAGCGCAGCAGTGCAGAGTTGTTGCTAGGAGGCTGAGAGCAACACGATACGGAGGCAGGAAGGATACAGGTAGCAGTGCAGAAAGAGTGAAGGCGCAGATCAGGCAGTGCTCGCTCTTTTTAAACTGTTTACTCTGATATGTGTAATGATTATGAATAACTCCAACCGCCAGACTGTTATGACCCTCTGGGGGGGGGATGGCATTCACAACCAGGTGGAAACAAGTGAAGGCCAAATTAAAATCTTTTAATGGGCAAAAGTGCGTTTTTAAAAAATGCGAACAACACAAAAAGAGGAGCGCAAAGAGCTTATGAGTCTGAGAACAAATAAAAGCATAAGAGACTCTGTTAGGGGATTATTGGGTGTTTAGACATGACAAAAACACCTACAGCAGCCAAACCCATTAATGAGCAGCACCCTTAGATCCAGATATTTCTTAACAAAAGACTCTCTCAGTCTTCAGTCTTCAGATACCAAGCAGCCCAAACACAAACTACTTTATAACCTATGAGTGTGCCGTGTTAACAGCACACAATGCCCAAGTCATGTAATCTTTAATGCTGCAACAGTTCAATGTCACAAACATCAAGTTTCTTAAAGGGATTTCCTTAAACAGAAAATGGGGGGAAACAACAAGCCCATCTCACAAGAGCAACTGCTGGCCTGAAACCTCGGCTGCGAGATGACTGCAGACATAGATGAGGCCAAAGCCAAAAGGCGGCTGCACGAAACTGTTAATGATTTTTCCACAGGTTCAGCTTTATGATTATTTCTTCTAGATGGATCTGTGCCACCAAAGACTCTTTTGCCTTCATCTTGGAGTCCTTTTTCTTCACATTCGCGAGTAGATCGGCAACAATAACTATGGTGGATTCCAGAGTGCTGTTTGTACTGCTCACTTTTTTTCTTTTTTTTTTTGTTAGTTTAGCAGTGCTTCTTCAGCAAAGTGTACAGTTACTACACCATCACCTGGATTGCATTACAAACATTACAAAATAGGTCACGTTGCAAAAAACTTTACAAAACACTCACCACCAGCTCATGGCCTGGCCTGGCCTGGCCTGGCCTGGAAACTACAGCGCTTTCAACTCTCTCTGGCCCGTTGGCTTAGGTTTGACAATCTCGTATTATTCAGCTATTCTGATTTAACGCTTAGTGAGTACTAGAAGATGTGGTTTATCAATAACTTGATGGAAATGCTGTTAATGTGGCTGCTTTGCTGGCCTGCAGGAAAAAGGAGGGAGTGAGAGGATCAGAGAGTGACGGGAAGAAGCCCAGATACAGACATTTTCAGAGGGAAGGCGTGCCAAAACAGAAACCTGAGGCACAGCCGGGCCTCCTGAAAGGATGGCGTTGTCTATTCAAGCTCATATGTTGTCTTCGTTTCTTATTGGCTTGAATAAAGCCAATAAGAAGCTGAGAGGACAATACACCTTCAAATATTTGTCTTCCATTAAATTGCCCTCTGATGTAATATTCAGTCAATTAAGTAAGCATGTCAGCGGACATGCAGCTGTATGCTGTAACTGTAGTGCTGTGATTTCAGGCAGACTACCTTTTTTTTTTTTTTTTTTCTTTTTTCCAGAGAGCATGTTGCTTCACCTTGATGGTTAATGTGGTAAATCTGAACTCGGGTGCAGCTTTCACACAGCAGATCATTTTCTGATAGGTTTATCATAGATAGGTCTGGGCGTGCATGTGTCTAAATGATCAAGTCAGTTCAATCTCTCAGCTGTGAACACTGCATGAGCACACATAAATATGGGTGACAGCTGGTTCCGCTGAACACAATCACAGAGCCTGGTGATGGAGTTGCATATCAAGTTAGGAAGCTCAAAGTTAAATTGATTACACACACCACCTCCTGAGTTTTGCAGAGCAGAGATCTGTGTTTCATAACAGATGCAGAGTTGTTTGAGTTTTTTTTGTTTGGTTTTTTTGTCCTTAAGAAGAGGCCACAAATAATGGTGGTGTTGGTGGTCTTGGTATGTTGCAGGGTTCTAGCCAGCAGTTGATCCCCCCCCCCCGGCGCTGCGTGTTGCTGAGGTGCCGTTGCACCGGGCTGAGAATTTCAGCAGTTAGATACCGGAACAGATCGCTATCGTAACAGTTAGCTAGCGTTCGGTATGTTCGGTACCGAGAGGCGCCCCCCCCCCCGTCGTACGATCAAGCTGGCCTGTGAAATTTTTCTGTCTAGAACCCTGTGTTGTATATCACGTTTATCTTGCATTTGTTGCATAAGACGTTTATATGAGTCGGGACGCAGCAGTCAGATATCAATGTGAAGAGCTGATCTACGGCCGATCCGCTCGGTTCAGCTCTGTTTACTCTACAGCACACATCATCAGTTGGCTCACTGGTTGCTGGCAGGAGAGCCAGCAAAGCATGGCGAAAGCTAACAGCAAAGCAACTGCAGTTTGGAGTTTTTTTTCACTCCTGCTTAACTGTATGTTTGCAGTAGTTTTTTGTTTATCCACAAAATATGGTCACGTGAACTGGCACAGCTGAAAAGCCCCGATGTTGAGTTTTTACCTTAGAGAGATTTAAACTCAGTTTCCTTTTTAAAAAATAAAACTGAGTTGCATCGTGTTGCAGCAATATCTAATGGAAAAGTGTTTAATAGTGATCAATCTTGTGAAGCGCTTTTATGTGTGATTTCAGCACAAATGAGTGTTTCCATGGGAGCTTTCTGTCACTGTTTTTGTGGCTGAAATGTCTTCACTTCCTTCTTCTTTTTTTTCTTCTTTCACCTGTTGCTTCTCAACAAAGAGAGAAGTTGTAAACGGACACATTTCATCCTTAATGAGCCATAAACAGTTTGTTCTCCATGTTTGCACTAACCTAAAGTTACCTCACTGATTTGATTACACCAACCAGTAAATGGTCCGTGTTGTCCACTAGAACCTAAAGATTAGTTTGTGTTGAAGACTAAAGTCTTTGTTTCTTCTTCTGTGTGTCTGCACAGGTGTTGACCGGTGCAGGAATCTGTCATGGCGCTGCTGCCAAAGAAGAAGTTTAAGGTTGTGGTGTCCGTGGCGATGGTCAACCTCTTTCTGTTCATCATCCTCTCACGGAGCATCAGCCAAGACAAAGGCGAGCGTCATAAGGTCCACATCCCCTCCAAACCCTTCTGGACCAAACTGGCTCCCAGCTCGTCCTACTGGAACCGTCAGCAGCAGATTCTGGACTTTCACAATAATCACATCTTCATGACAAACCACAGTCGCACAGACTTCCCTGAGTGGCTCAACGACACCAGTTTGACATCCTACCCCTGTCAACCTAACCTCAGGGTTACCACTCAGGTGAAAGATTACAACTCCCTGCCAGGCCGCTTCAAGGACTTCCTGCTTTACATGCACTGCCGCTCCTACCCGATCATGACGGACCAGCCGGATATCTGTAAGGAACCACCTTTCCTGCTCCTGGCTGTCAAATCCCTGGTGCCTCACTTTGACCGCCGCCAGGCCATCCGACAGTCCTGGGGACGAGCGGGCGTAATAGCCAATCGGACGGTGGTTACCATTTTCCTACTCGGTAACGCCACAGCTGGAGACCACCACCCGGATCTTTCTTCTATGCTGCGTTTTGAGAACGCCCACCATAAAGACATCATCCAGTGGGATTTCCGGGATTCGTTTTTCAACTTGACTGTCAAAGAAGTACTTTTTCTGGAGTGGATCCAGGCACGTTGCTCCGGCGCCCGCTTCATCTTCAAAGGCGACGACGACGTCTTTGTCAACACGTTCCGCATCCTGGACTTTCTCAAGGGACTCTCAGGATCCAAAGCCAGTGACCTGTTTGTGGGTGATGTGATCACGAACGCGGGGCCCCACCGAGACAAGCGGGTCAAATACTTTATCCCAGAGAGCATGTACATCGGGATGTACCCGCCGTACGCAGGAGGAGGCGGGTATCTTTATTCCGGTGACGTCGCCGCTCGCCTGCACAATGTGTCTCAACACGTAGCACTCTACCCAATAGATGATGTCTACACGGGGATGTGTCTTCGTAAGTTGGGGCTGGCCCCCGAAAAGCACAAAGGCTTCAGGACCTTTAACATAGAGGAGAAGTACAGGTCGAACCCCTGTGCCTATAAGAGCTTAATGCTGGTTCACCCAAGGACCCCGCAGGAGATGATCCAGATCTGGGCCTGGCTCAGTGGACCCAACCTGACCTGCCAGTGACAGCAGTCAGTCTGAAAACATTTCAGGGTTGATTTGCAAAAGGCCAACAGGGCAAATATTTTAACTTGAACAGGTTGTAAACCTAGAAGTTGGCAGCTTTAAGTTAAGATATTAATAGTTCGGTCACACAGAGCCTCCACGTGGTTGGAGGAAATGAGGAAAGGCGCAACGGGGCCGATTTTTGTTTCTTTGTTTTGTTTTCCACTTTTAGTATTTTGACTTATGTCCACAGGTGGGTTAACCCTGCTCTACTGTTGGACGAGCTTCACCCAAAGCAAATGTCTTTGAGTTCATATATTTATATCACAACTATTTATATGGCCTTCATATTCTTTAACAATGTGTCACCTCCACCATGAAGTGTCTCAGTGCTGTATTAAGGAAATAGGAGACCTAGGAAGTGGTCCACCTGGCGCACTCGGGTCGTTTTTGTCAAGCTGCTGGTCGGATTCTCTGAACTGAGTAAAAGTGACTGTTCTCTGAACACGTTCTTCTTCGTGAAAGCAGTGGTTCCCACATACGGTGGTTTCTTTAAAAGAGGCCCACGGTGAACACTTCCTGGTAATCGTAGCTGGAGGTGTTGTTTGTGCTGCTTTTCCATCCACACTCCCAAAAGTATTTACTCATTCTGCAGCTCAGACTCAACCTTCAGAGTTTTTGTTCACAGTTTACTACAGAAAATCCACCAGTGTCACACTCGTAATATTAAAACCACCTGCATAATTTAAATAAAAAAATTTTTTTGAAGCCCAGGTCATGTTCCCGATGCAACTTTTGGGGTTTCTCAGGATGGCTCGTGCTCAGTGGTTCATTTGTTTTATTGCTGTGGCAGTTCAGACAGGCGTCTAGCCTCGCTCTCCGCAGCTCAGCCAGTCTGGGCTTTGAGAAATCCAAATGCTGGTCTAATTCTGCTTCAGGTTCAAAGAAAAAATAAATAAATAAATAAAATACCAGAAGTGCATTTTCGAAGGTGTGTCACTTCAAGCTTTCAGCGTGACGTATTTGCTAATAATGTGCCTGCAGCAAGCGTTGTTGTGTTAAATGCTGCTTTACTGTGAGTCCAGATTCTTTAAAACAGGCTGAAGACGTGTGTGTGTGTGTGTGTGTGTGTGTGTGTGTGTGTGTGTGTGTGTGTACACAAGCTGTCCGTTACTTGATTACAGTGTCTCTGGTCGTTGAAGCCTTTATTAAGGGAGAGAAACAGTGATGAATTTTTACCTCCTCTTGAGGAACCTGTGTGTTGGTGAGTGTATGAGAGTGTGAACTCATGTTTTATTTAAAAGCTAATGCTTAAGTCGCCGCTGTTCAGCTTCAGCACAAATGCCGTCTGTCCTTCACCTGATGGTAGACTCCTGCACATACTTGCATTAGTGCCCCCTTTAAGTGGAATGTGTGGGAGATGTAGCGAGAGCTCCCCCTGCTGGTCAGGGTGACAGTGACCTTTTTTTTTTTTTTGTGCAAGAGCTTTGTATAAACACACTGGCAATCACATGACCCCCAAACTGTCCAAGACTTCAGTTTATTATTTATGTCCTCAGAGCCTCCTCCAGCCTCTCTGTCTCCGTTATGTGATATTTGGAAATTATCCTACAGACACTTGGACCAAGGCTCTTATTCCTTTGAACTTCAGTGTGTTCATGTAGGATAAAACCAACACTAAAGAGGAGATGAGGACATGTAGAAATGTATTTCATGCTTTTAGAGTGTTTAATAGTTTGTCATCATGTGTTGTGGGTTTTTTGTTTTGTTTTTTGTTTTTTTTTTAGGTCATTTTTCAGTTCACTGTGCTCTCACTGCTGATGTACATGCCGGTAATAAATACACACTCTCTTTGCCACGTAATTTGTGGCTACCTGAAATGTTTACATGTTATCTGTGAGTTTGAACAGTCAGTGTTTTTGTTGGGTTGTTTTTTTTTTTCCTCTGGTCTGAAGGGCCAACATGTTTCGACACGCAGTGAAACATTACTGTTTCCTAACTCATTCAAAGAAACTCCTCGGATTATTCTGAATGTAACAAGGCCCTTGGCTTTGCCTTCAGTGTGTGTGTGTGTGTGTGTGTGTGTGTGTGTACTATTTAATCAGAGTTTATGTCGGGTATCTATTGTGTTCAAACACACTGATTTAAACGTGTCGTTTGGTTTCTTTACCCCTTTGTTAACGTCCGTTTCAGACGCTTCTCACCACCTGCACAAGTCAAAGATGATTACCAAATGTGTGCCTGATGTTTGTATGCACTGTATGTCATAATGTCACTCAAACATTAAGCATGATTGCTTTAAAATTATTTGATTTCAATAAAGCTATATTTTGCTGTTTTTGTAGACGTTGTTCTAAGCATTTTATTCTCAGTTTCTAAGGATGTACCAGAATTTTGAAAAATGCCCAAAGTCTGATTATGAAAAGCATCTTTATTTTTAAACCTCAAGTCACTTATTTGTACTAAGCAGACCTTGATGGTTAATATGCAGCTGATTCATGAAAGTTTTTTTTTTTTAAATGCTAAACATGTAAAAAGGATGTGATATTTTACAAGTAGCCAGTGCGATATGTAGTCTTTTCTTGTTCGTGATGTTAAAAAATAAACACACTCGGTGTATTCAGGCATATAGACATGGTTAAGACAGCCTGCTGAAGCTCAAACTGAGCGTCAGAGTGGGAAGAAAATCTGGCCTGTGTATTTCAGAAACTGGAATACTCGAACCCAAATCCCTGCTGATCTACTGGGATTTTCCCAGACAACTATCCCCCAAGGCTTACAGAGAACAGAAAATATCCAGTGGGTGGCAATTTTCTGGGGGGAAATGTCTTGTGATGTCAGAGGTCACAGGAGAATGACCGGACTGCCTCGAGCTGATACGAAGGCAACAGCAACTCAAATAACCCCTCATTACAACCGAGGTATGCATCTTGGTGGTGTGTTTAACATTATAAGCATGCATTTCCACTTATTGCAGTTGTATTTACAATTCCGCATTGAGGTGGTCAGAAAACGGCGATCTAAACCCTTTGCACTTCCTGTAATTTCCACCCATGATTGCAATTTTCATCTGGGAGAACTGGGTTTAAATTGTATGTACAATCTTCACTTTTAGCCTGAATGACTCACGTGCATGTTCAAGTTTCTCGCTCTGCAGGGAGGTGAGGGCTGTAGGAAGCGCACTCTTTAGCTCTCTGCAGCTTTAATGCTTATTCTAAATGTGTTGTTCTGGATACAAGCACAGAAATGGCTTTGGGTCTAATGAAGTTTCTTTGGAAATAATCTTTTCACACCACTTTGACTTCTTCCCAAAGTGGTTCTAGAGGAGTCCCTGTGGTCTCTGTGCATTAAGATAATATGTCTGGTATATTTTAATTGCACAGATTTAACCCTTTCATGCATGATGGTCACTGCAGTGGACAGCTATTCTAAAGCTGTGCTCTTGTATATGCAAGTGTTTTGTTATAGTTGCAAATCAGCCAACACAGTAGAATGCTTGTGCATCATCCAATACACTGCTTCCTATTGGCCAGTCATGGGAAGTTGACTGATGTTCTCATAATTGACAGAAGTTACACGTTTGCATTAAACTGTTATGAGGATGGTATTCAATAATTAATAAACAATATATTATAGATATTCAGTACTTCAGTTTCCAAGTTTGCAAGTTATCATTTAATGTGAACCCTCTGATGAAACCAATGATGAAATGTTGCCCTCTTTTTGACCAGTCCTGAATTTTCCCTGTGAATTTTCTCTTTATTTATGAGCCGGAAGTGGAACTTATGTGGAGGAATCTACAGATGTGTACCTTTTTTTTTTCCTCTCTTTTTTTTAAAATCACCTAAAAATGGAGAAACACTAAAACGGGGTTAACAATGAAATTCAGTCAGAAAAAAATAATGCTCATTCTCATGTAGTGGGTGCATCTCACCAGCAGAGGGCAACAGCCGTTCATTCCTCGACCCGTCACTCCGCGGTATTTAAACCGAGTTTAGCGCTGAGGTGGCTTTCTGTGCAGCTTGACAGCAAGAATGTAAACAGTGACTCGAACAGTCGAAGCAGGATGTGATATGTCATTTTCTCACAGTGCGTTTTTTTCAACCGTTAACCAAGAGACAGGCACAAGACTAGTGATGTATTTTAGTTTTTGCAGGATTCATATTTGATGTAATTTTTAATCAACTTTGATTTCCACAAGGAATCTCCCATTGCGTATGTATGTTAATGAAAATGTAAAAGTACTGTTATATCAGACTTCCTTTCCTCTGATTCTTCCAGGTTCATCAACCTGACTGGATGCACGGCCGCAGAGAAGATGCTGACTGGCATCATAGTATACTAAGGGAGCAGGGGTGATTATATGTACCCAAAAGATTCAGAGATTTTACAGTCATAATTTATATTTTGGGAATTAGAAAGACCCTTTGAAGAAGGAAAATAAGTCAAATGTTTTGTTTTCATAAGTAAATCTTTTCACATGCATTCAATTCAGTTCAGTGCTGAAGGCACTTTATATTGTAAGATAAAGACCCTACAATATTAGAAAGAGAACCCCAACAATCAGACAACCCCATATGAGCAGCACTTGGCGACAGTGGGAAGAAAGAAACCACGCTCAGGGAGGCAGCTGTTTGCTTCGACCAGTTGGGGGCGAGGGGAAAGAGAAGTTCATGTGCTCTAAATGTTACGCACCCTCCTGAAATTGACACCAATGGTAGCAACTAATGATGCAAATAAGCAAACCGCAGCACAGATGGAGTCTGAGTCTAACAGGATGCTCCTGTTAAAAATGTGGGGTTTTGCTTGTTTCTAACTCATCAGTGTGAACAGGGTGAAACACTAACGGATAGCTGGCGTCAGCAGTGGAGAAGCTTCATTTGGAGAGAAGCTCAACCCCTCGCAGAGGTGGTGGTGGTGGTGGGGTTTCTCTCTGCACCTCCTCCCTCGGGAGAGAGGAAGGGCGGGGCGCTGTCGTCAGAAGCCGTTTTTGGTGCAGGTGTGGGAGTGTAAAAACAGTGTGTCTGTGTGTTTTCTGCAAACAATCAGTGCATACTCCTTTCTGTTAGTGACCTTTTAAGGGAAAGAGATGCAGCTTTTTGGACCTCAGCTCCGTTTTCACAGATCTTTGCCAGCAGAGATTCGGAGTCCAGAAACTACACAACTTCTCCACCTTTAGAGGCTCAGTAAGCTGATGTTTGTTGACGTCAGGTTATGTAAGTGTGCACAACTACTGAACAATAAATAACTAAATCCTGTTACATCAGAGCAAATTTTAACCGGTCATTGCACGACGAGCTGACGGGAGAATCTGGACAGACCGGCCGAATCTGAAGCGTCTGCTGTTTGGTGTGTGCGGTAGAGCAACCAAGTCCTGGAAACAAACTGCAACCAGGAAGAGAGAGAGCAGCATTGTGTGTGTGTGTGTGTGTGTACTTTAGGTGTTCAACCTTGAAAACTGTTTCCTTTTCCTTTTTAGACTCCACAGTTGCATCCTGTTGGCGGGGACTCATCCTTTGGAAGACTTCAACACTCATTAATATGACAATGATGATTATAATAGTCCATGCTGACATCCTGTTTAAGCTCAGAAATATGCCTGCCTAAAGTAAGGACGGTCACAGTTTCTCCACAGTAAGAAAAAGTGCAGTTAGCGACATGTGGGTCCAAACTGGTCATGGTGTGATAGCAAAATCCACAAAAGGACAGATGCTGATGTCATTTCCATGTACATTAGAGGTCCAGTCAGACTGCCTCTTACAGTGGAAGAAATATTGATCAGATTCAGTGTGTTGTGTGTTCAGAGATACCCTTCTGCATCCCTTTGTTGCAACAAGTGGTTATTTGACTTACTGATGCCTTACTGGCAGCTCGAAGCAGTATGGCCATTCTCCTCTGACCTCTGACATCACTAAGGATATATTCACCTATAGAACTGCTCCTCATTGGATATTTTCTCTTTTTCAAACTATTCTCTGTAAACCCCAGAGATGGTCATGTGGGAGAATCCCAGTAGCAGCCTCCCATCTGGCACCACTAATTATGCTGCATTCAAAGTCACTAAAATCATCCTTCATCCACAGTCTGATACACAATTTGAACTTCAGCAGGTGGTCTTGATTATGTCTGCATGCCTAAATGCGTTGAGACGCTGCCATGTGATCGGCCAGTTAGATATTTGCATTAACAAGCAGTTGAACAGGTGAGTGTACACTGAGACGGGACATGCCCAGTATGGCCCAAAGCTCCACCAACCTGCACTTCAAACCTGTTGTTGATGAGAAGCGGCCATTCACAGGAAAGCAAAAACAGCTTGTTTCAGACAGAAGATGAGCTCCGAGTCATGCAAAGCTCACAAGGAGCCGGAAATAAGGTCCAATTTAAAAATACATCAGCAAGCCACACGGTTGATACACATGCTATAGCGTCTGCTGCCCTGTTTTCCCTTGCAAGGCAATTCTCGTGTCTTTCACCATAACTTTTCTTCTATGTTATTTGTGTTTTTCTTTGCAAAGATGAAAATTTCAGTGGACTAATGATTAAAAGGTTGTGTGACGATGCAGCAGTGAGTTCAGCAGGTTAAGACAGATGGCTTTCCCTTGATTGTAGAGACACGTTTCCATTTAAAACATTTTAAATGGAAACATAATCACACTGTATTTTAAATCCGCTTGAATCAGACTCCTAATATGAAACTTCAGCTTTTTATATTTCAGTTCCCAAGCAGAGAGCGAAACCAGTTTAAGTGCAGATGGAAAAATGAATGCAGGAAGTGCAGATTTACTCTCCCTGCTTGCATAGACAGGACCTTGTTGTTCTCATTTTTGCCCATTTGGAAAATGCAGGATTATAATTTGTTCCAGGTGACGGGAGAGCCAGAGAAGTGGCATTTTTCACAGTTCTCCTTCACACAGCTGCGCTCAGAAAGCTCAGATTGTTAATTGATTATCCGTCTTGGGAAGTAAAAGCACTTGGAGCTTCTGCTGGATGCGGAACAGTCTCTACCCACCTGGCTCGGGAGGCAGCGTGAAACAAATAGCAGGAATTATTTGTAAGTGCAGTCTGATCCAGGTCTAGATGAATTAGGGAGCAACAGCTGAGTCATTCTGACCACGGAGCAATTTTCCACTTTGACTTCCATCAGCATGATTTCTTTTAAATGAGAGCAAAAAAAAATCTCCTGTTGCATTTGGTTGAGCTTATTAAACTTGTTTAAAGTAATTATTTACACCTTACTACATCATTCTGGGAATAACTCAGCTTTTGGTTCAAAATGCAGACATGGTAGAGCAGAGAGCTTGCAAACAGGACATTTTTAGAACTAAATTTTGGCCTTGAATGTGCTCGAGAGCTGGAGACAGTAGTTAAGGGTGCTTCAAGCCCACTTAGTGAAAAGGAACGTACAGCGCTGATGCATGCAGACCCCGCCACTGTGCAGGATGGCCTCTGCTTACTCAGACTGCAAACACACACACACAGTCTCGCTGCTTATTACAAGCCACGCACCCACATGCATCACCTGTACCTGCACAGTTTACCTTCGGTTGGGTTTTATCCAGTTTTCATCCTGGTTGATAATTCCGGTTTTCTCAAAATCAGCGGTGCTTCAAAGCCGCTCTGTGCGATGAAGCAACAGATTATAGCAACAGTGCAACAGTTCTCACCTGTAAATAGACATATGCGAGTGTTTGTAAATGCTTTGTTATGACACTGACATGCACGTAGCATAAGCTTTATTATTAACATCCAGGGTTAATGTTTTATACCCAAAGTGCAAACTTTTGCTAAACCTCATTAAGTTGCTACCAGAGTGGACCTTTATCTCTCAGCGTCCAGTGGCACCAACCCTAAGGTACGTGACATTTCATGAACAAAAAATGGTGACTTCATTTTTCCAGGGCTGGTGTTTTGACAAAATCGCTGGTGTAGCATTAATGTTGCAACAGGAAACATTTTAATAAAAGCAATAAACCAAGTGCAGAAAGGTCCAAACGGGGTGTGAGCCATGGTCCACTGACTGATAACGGTCCAACCTCCTATTGTAGGTTTTCTAGGTCTCTAAAAAATAGGTTAATTTGTCAATTTTGCCACAGTCTGTAGGTCAAGGCACTAATGCCAAAAGCTACCGTGTGTGTAATGGTGAGATGCAGGCAGCTGAGAAAGCCGCATTAATGTGATGCTCCTTGAACCAGCAACCTACAGACTGCTAGGCACCTAACCTTTACTGTTAACTTTTGTGTGCAACGATCGGGTCGGGGGGGGGGGGGTCCAAAAATGACCCTTAATGTTAGCATCTGCGTCTGGAAATGAGTGGAATGGATTATGATGTTAAAATCTTGCAGAAAAAGGTGATGATCAAGTCCAAATGGAGGAAAGCTGACCACAGCCTGACTCATAGCTGACATCATCAGGATGCTGCCAGGAAGCGATAAAGCGCAGATGAAGTTCTGGGAAACTGATGGCAGCAGCAATTTTTCTCTCACACACAGAGGCTGATGAGCTGATCTGAATGTCAAGGTCCCAGGAGCTCTCGCTTCCTCATCTGTCTCTGAAATTAATGTAGCACCTATTGCTTATCATCACACACCTCTTCTCACACAGACGCAGACACATTTTTCAGGCCTGTGTAGGCGACAGAAAGCATCAATAGGTGTCTGGAAATAAAAAGGAGAAAAGGTTATTAAATGACTGTTTGAATCCTCCAATGTTTCGGCATCCTGCAGCACTCGGACTCAGTTCAGCTGCTCTTTTGTGGAAGAAGAGGGAACGGAGGAAATTTTCATGCCTGACTGTGTGGAACCAAAAACAGTGGTGTGAAATTATGTTAGCAGTGCATATTTTCATATATATCATGTTCAGGGAGCAAAGTTTAAACTACAACTTTGAATTAAAAAAAAAAAGTAAGAAAAAATCCACAACAAACCGGGTCTCGTTTAGTTTTTCCAAAACTGGAAACAGTGAGTGGAGGAAACCTGCTCGGTGAAGGATGGCGCGACATGGAGGGAGTGGGGCTCGGCTGCTTCCGAGTCCAGATCTCTCCGCTTTCCGGCTGAATCCCCAAAAAGAGAATGTTTGTTGATGTTTTAGCAAATGCCACCATACCAGCGCAGCCGAGATGCTCCAGGCTTAGGATGCGTGTCTTTTGAAGATTCCACAAACACTCCCAAACTGCTATGAACGGTTTTCATCTGTGCTGAAATTTTTCATTAAATCTTAACAGCAATAGGATTGTGGAAGGGTCGTGATGCGATGTGGTGTGATGTGATGTTACGGTTACAGCTGTAAAAGTAATGCCCCTTCTAAGTGCAACACGCTGAGATGTTACCAGCCACAATGCCTGCATCTTAACTTCACCATGAAGCGCTTTCTGCACAGCGGGACACGAAAGGAAAGGCAATTTGCTCCGCACAGTGTTGAAGTGCCCTGAAAGTAGAGAGAGTTATGATTGAGCTGCCTCTGAAACTCACAGCTTAACCAGTCTGTATTTCCAGGGGGAGGAGAGTGGTGCTCTAATTCTCTGCATCCTTTAGGGAGAAGAGAAATAATGAGGGACGGGAATAAAAACGAAGGTAAAGAGAGCGAAGAGGGGAAATGGTGGAGTTTGGAAATGTGGCATGAGAGAGGCAAACGCAAAGACAGCAGAGGGAGGGGAAAGTGTAGAAGGCAGAACAAGGATGTGTTAATAAAAACGAGAGGAAGGAACAAGAGAAGGAAGCGTGAATGAAGAGGGAAGGGGAAGCGAGTAGGGAAATGAGGGTGCGAGTGCAGCGGCCCTGGAGAGTTGCCGCAGAAGATTTCATCAGCCCGACTCACAGAAGAAAAGAAAATCAAAATGCAAAGATTGCAGTTCAGAGTGTCGCTGCAGCGCAGTGAGATGTTGACGCGACTCCACCCTGCTGCAGCGCGGGAGAGGAAAACCTTTGTCCTTCTTTTACATGCACCGCGAGATTGACGTCACAGTGCGTAAATAATGCTGTGATTAATAG
>JAMQGT020002457.1:0-15000 GCA_024447675.2 Pterophyllum scalare
TGATTTCCATTGATGATTTTTGTGTGATTTTGTTGTCAGCACATTCAACTTTGTACATAACAAAGTATTCAATGAGAATATTTCATTCATTCAGATCTAGGATGTTTATTTGAGTGTTCCCTTTATTTTTTGAGCAGTGTATATATATATATATATATATATATATATATATATATATATATATATATATATATACTGAAATTCACATTAATTTTCACACAGGGTTCTACTATATAGCTATGTTGCTGGAGTTTATGTCAGTTATTTTGCAGCAAGAACAGCAACTATGGGTATATTCTTTCACATAGGGGAAAATGGAGAATATATAAATGGTGCATGATTCATGCACTGTGGTCAATCAGAGTAGGTATGAAGGAATTGTACAAAGTTAATTTATAGATTAATTTATAGATTTTAGAATAAAAAACATAGATTTTTTATTACAACTCACCAATGGTACAGAGCGTGGCCTCAGGATTCTGAAGAGCATTTCAGATGTTACAGCTGAGGAGCCACCAATGATCAAAGGAATGGGCTTATTACCTGATGACATTACAAGATACAGTAAAATAAAGTTATTGTTTCAATTTTAAAAAAAAATACTTGATAATGCTGCTTCAAAATTTGGTTAGGTTAATTGGCTGCTCTAAATTGCCCATAGGTGTGAATGTGAGTGTGGATGGTTATCTGTCTTCTGCGTTGGCCCTGTGACAGGCTGGCAACTTGTACAGGGTGTACCCTGCTGCTCGCCCTATGAAAGCTGGGATAGGCGCCCCACCCACCCCTAGCAGCCCTGAACAGGATAAGCAGAAGAGGATGGATGGATGGATATTAAATAACCTCTCACTGGCAAAGAACTGTTTTAATATATATACTTTCATATATGTTTAATTCTTCTAGCTCTGGAGATCCAATTAATGGCCCACTTATTTTAAATAGTGTGTCCCAGTCTGAGGCCATCAATTCTGCAAATGTGGTAACACTTGTTTGTGCTAGTTGGTGATGATATTGTAAATAATAGCCAAGTGTGTTAGCAGAAACCACGTAGTGGAAAGTCCCAAGGTCTTCACAGGACAAATGCTGGGACTTTTTGTACTCCAGTTGCACCAGCCACATGTAACTCTACCTCTCCATTAGGCATTAAACTGGGCATATTTGACCTGCTGAAGCATGAAATTTGCACTGGACCTCAAACATGACAGATGTTAACAAAGATAGCCACTCATACAGTAATGCATCATTTATATTTGGGAAACTTCTACACTGATTCAGGATCTGTTATCTACAACACAACATGAGTGGAAGGAGGAAAAGAGGCCGCAAAAAAATCCCGCTCCATGTCACTATGACCCTTTCATTCAGTTTCCAGTGTTTGCGACTGTTAGTATTCATCTCCCCTGAAGGTATAAACAGCCTATATTATGTAAATGTATTTCAGAATCAAATTGAAAATAAGTAAAGTGGAACATGGTACAAATTCTATTGAGAGAAAGAAATGACACCAAGTCTACTTCTATTCGGCCTCTAAATGACTCATGTGAGACTAAATTTCTAGTAGTAGTAACAGCAATAGTACATCTATTAAATTTATTGAACATTGTATACACTGAATAAAGTCAATAAAATAAAACTCTTTTTGCCTCATTGTAAGCACTTCATTTCTAATTTGCATGTAAACAAAGGCAAATACCTTTAGGCTTAAATAATATTGGTTGCACTGTGGTAAGTTTGCTGTATATAGGCCAACGGGGAGTTACTGTATATTAATTTTAGAGCAAACAGAAAAAGTATCAGAATATCAATAAATGGTGTGACACTACCATCTGCTGGCCACCACTTGGTACAAGCAGTTTAAGCAAAATCTACATTTCATTCAATCTTTAAAGTGATCAGGGTATGTGATATCCACCGACTTATTGTAAATTGTGTTTACAATATATAACATATAACTGTGATAATCAGCAGCCAGGCAGATCGGGCCTCTCTGTATGAAATGTGTATCTTTCGTCTTCAAAGTGCAATGCCATTTAATTTATTTAGCACCAAGTTATAGCATAAGTCAGCTCAGGGCATCTTTATCATCTCTATCAGTGTTTTGATGAGCATTAGTAAGTTCATAAAAGCAGTCAATTATCTCTATATTTGAATGCATTTATGTTGATGGTATAATGAAAAAAGAATGGTCTGGAGCAAACAGAGGGGAGTTTTATTGGGCTTTCATGCATGTTTTAATCAAAACATAGGAAAACAAACATACTGATTTTAAAAAAAAACACACACAATTTATTTAACAACATTGCACTTAAATGTACCATTCCATCATACCATACCACACCATACCATCATGTACCATTCACCAGCAGCAGAGCACCAGTACTTTTTGTATGTATTCAGTTGCCAATGAAAGAAAAATGTAATAAAGACTGATATGCTCACATTCAAGCAAAAAAACAAAAAACAACAACAACAACAAAATTATCTATCTAGCCATAAGATGTTTTTTTGTGTTCTTCTCAGGCCTCAAAAGAATGATGAAACATTTGGGGGCAAAAATGCAGATCAGTAAACCATAGCTAGAGGCAAGTATTGCAAAAATTTCCACAGCAACAACATACTTCCCAGGAGAACTAATGTAAGCAGGCACAAAGGCCACCCAAACAGCACAGAAAATCAGCATGCTGAAGGTGATGAGCTTGGCCTCGTTGAAGTTGTCAGGAAGTTTACGAGCCAGAAACGCCAAGAGGAGGCAGGTACAGGCCAGCAGGCCAATGTAGCCCAGGACAAGGGAGAAGCCCACCACAGACTCCATGGCACACTCCAAGGTGACCTTTGACCCCTGAAAACCAAGATCACTTTGAGGCCTGGGCGGGCTAAGGCACAGCCATATGGCGCAAATGATAATCTGTATGAAAACACATCTCAAAGTTATTATTATGAAAATAGCTGCTCATAGTCATACATCAAACTTCATGATGCAGCATGGGATTTCCAGTTTACCGTTACTGTAGAAATCAGGTCCACAAATAATATTTACATTTTCTTACTCCACTATTGTGTACTACAAGTGTACTACAAGTACCAGTAAGTACTTAATTTGTACTTGATCCAACTAATAAAAAGATTTTAAGCCACTGTAGCACAAGTAGCAAACATTCTCATTATGTTATCAATGCAACAATATGCACACCTGTATGCATGTAAAGACGCAGACACTTCCTCTCTGTTGCCCAGGGCCAAACCACTTCATCAAGGTTTCGGCACCAGGCCGAGCTGAGTGGAAAACAGCCAAGACCACAATGGTTTTTACCAGGAGGCAGGAAACACAAAGCACAAAGCTGATTCCAAATGCAGCCTGCTGGAACCGACAGGACCAGACTGACGGGCGGCCAATGAACACCAGTGAGCACAGGAAGCAGAGCTTGAGTGACAGAAGAAGCAGGAAGCTCAACTCTGAATTGTTGGCTCGTACCTGGATATGATAAAATAATAATAATAGTAATAAATTAATAAACAAATGTGAAACGAGTGTATACCTCAAAAGTATGGGTTACATTATGTCAGGATCTCACCACAGGTGTTTTACGATAGAAAAGAAACACCACAAAGACAGCTGTTGTCACAGTGACGCCAGATATAGCTGCTGTTGTGAGAGTGACACCCAACGTTTCATTAAAGGAAAGAAAGTCCAGCTGCCGAGGGATGCAGGCAGTCTTTTCAGCGTTGGACCAGAACTCAGACTGACACCGCTCACAGTAAAGCGAACCTGGTAAAGAAGGTAGAGCGAGGAAAAGGAGAGTAAAAACAGCCAAGAAAAAAAAGTAAAGATGAGCTTAAGGTAGACAGGTCAGGGTAAACGCTACCCCAGAACTTTGGTGCACAATGCTCACATTTCCTTACTGGTTTTATTGCTAATCTCCCCTTCAGCACATGGAATACAATCAAAACAGCAGTCAGGTTCCCCTTTCCTATCTGCCATCCATGTACCTGAGGGACAGCTTTTACTGCACACTGAAACAGGCACTTAAACGAAAGCCCAAATGACATAATCCTATCAAAACTGACAAGAACAATACTTCCTGCAGCAAATTTATTAGTAACCTTAAGGCAGTTTGTTGATCTGACTACCTGATTGGATCCTGTGCTCCACTGAATAGCTGACTCATTAAGGTGGAGGTCAAAACCGTCTACCTGACCAACCAAAACAAGTTTTAGCGTCCCCCCAGGCGTGTTCTGCCAGTTGACAAGGTCATACTTTGCTGGAGGGTCACCTCCTTGGAAATAAAACATTCTCCTTGTGGTGTTGTGAAATTCACTGTGTTTGTGTGTTGCAGTAGCTGAAAGCACAGGATTGAGAATAAACTGTTAACATTTAAAATGCTCTGTAAAAAAAGTTTAGGGTATTCAGCTTATCAAAACTAACAGTCAAGCACTCGTGTTTAATGACTCACACAGTGGGTAATTGTGATTACCTCTATAGCTTTGATGTGTTTTGGAAAGGAGCAAGCAGAGAAATTATTTTTAGGAGGGATATCTCCGCTGGGGCAAGAGAGTAGGCTTTTAAGGGCATGGGCTGCAGCATAAACAGCAAGGTAGACATTGTACGCCACTCTTAGCTGGGATGTGTCGCTGAAGAAATGCTGCACTTCCTTCATGGACTCTGTCCCACTGCAGGGTGGTAAAGAAGCTTTTTTCACATGGGATGAAGTAGAAATATTTGACATATGGTCACCTAATGAGAGTGAGGTGTCCACATAACTGCAACCAAACTCCTTTTCCCAAAATTATCTCAAAAAATCATCGTCGGGACGACGAGACGGGCTCAAATTTTTTAGATAATTTTCAAATCCTGGTATTGTTGAACTTCGAACGGCAACACCAAGAACACCACTTGCCACTTTAGAAATGGTAATATCTTGGAGAAGATCATCACTGGTACTCCAAGCCTCACTGGCCAGAAACTGTCTGTCAGTCACCTAAAGAAAGATGATAATAAAATAAAGAAAGCTTGCAATAAAACAGCAGTGGTTTTATTTGTTAAAACATAAGTTTGTGTTGATTGATAAACTCCTAAACTATTACGGTCAATGCATTTTGCTCACATTTATCTTGGCAAGTTCCATAAATATTTCCTTTACATCTGTATACCAGCAAAACATCATAATCACAGTTGCAGTTGAAGATTGGATGGTGAGCGCCACCCGTCTGGCATCACTCACAATAGTTTCTCTGTGAATAGTCTCTATGAATTCCAGACATACTCTTTTCCCCTTGATCTCTTCCTTAAATACCTGAAATATGGAGGTCAACACAACTAATATGTTATTTGAATAACATATGAAGGAGACAAAGACTTATTCAGCAGTTTACAGTGTAATAGCAAACTGTATACCTGTATTGCCATTTGACCGTAATCATTGTTTGCAAGAACAGCTCCAATCCAAGTCCAGTTGAGCCGTATGGCCAGTTGTGCCATGGTCCGAGCTTGGTAGATATCACTGGGAATTGTTCTGAAGAAGTTGGGAAAGTTGGATCTGTCACTAAGACAGGGGCAGCTAGCTAAGTAGCTGATCTGTGAGACACACAAATACAATTTTGAGTATTTAAAACAGTAATATATTTTTCATTATTTAAATTTTTAAAATATATTTACAAACAGATTAGCCTCTCTATTTTGACTATGAACTATTTTCATCAGTTTTTTTCTTACAACTTACAACTGGTAGAGAGAGAGAGGCCCCAGGATCCTGGACAGTATGATGCCTGTTGTAGATGAGTGGCCACCAATGATTAAAGGAACAGGCTGAACACCTGATGATTAGATAAATAATTCAACAAGAACAACATTTTTACACAGTCATACAGCCATATTACTTACTGTTTTCATGGATATTGCAAATATTAACTTCATGATATATCAAGTCAAACCTGCTGTCTCTCCAGGTTCTTTGTAAACCTCAGAATAAAGTTGTGAAACCGTTAAATTGCAGCTGTGTCTGTCTCCACCAACCATTGAGAGAGCGCTTTGCAGAGCCCAAGGGTATCGGCCACAGCTATCAAGTATATGATAACCCAGTTTTATTCCTGGTAGCAGAGCACTGTTTTGATTGATTTCCTCCACAGCAAATGCCATAGTATACATATATTTTAATGCCTGTAATTCTAAACTGAGACCACAGGAGACAAAAAAATCATAGTGAATTAAACAACCTGTCAAAGGTTAGGTTATAGGATATGATTCGATAATATAATGTGATGCTTAATTACTACAAATAAACATTTTTGATTAAGTTTTACCCAGTACAAGGATTGTAATGTGGCAGTTTGGTGAAGTCCTGTTCTACAGCTGAAGGTATGTAGTGCAAACTAAAGAGTCCACCGATAATCACGTCTCCATCCTGGAAGACACCCCTGTTGCTTGGTGCACCCAACTGGGAGCACACTGTGGCCTGTACCCCCTGCAGTTCCATCGGTTTGCCCATTACACTGATAAACAGCAGGGGGAGGGCTGAGAAGAGCCACTTTGTGAGATGCGAGAGGAGCCAAAAAGTGGAAGCAGCCATTCTGGACATTTCACACATGAATGTCAAAATACGCCTGAATTATAACTGCAATAAATCTAATGAGTTTTAAAACACAATTCAACTCAAAACTGTTATAGCTCACAGACACGGCTGAAAATTTTCAGTTACCAAATAGAAAATCCCATTCCCATTCCATATAGCTTCATAGCAGGTCGTCAAAAAGAAAGGATATAATGTTTCACCTGATTAAAAATTCCCTGGTATCTCGACCAGCACATACCCCCTCCCTGTCTGCACATGTGAGGTGTGGGTGTGAGTATTTATAATAGGTAGGAAGCATTTTCCAAGGAAGTAAAACTGATGACTCAAGCAGCAGATTAAACAAAATGATTCCTCTCCAGAGTAATGGTGGAAAAACACTTGAATGCTAACAAGTGATTAGCATGCATGACGTTGGCAGTAGTGGGCGTGTGTATGCGTGTACAGTATGTTTCCTGTAAATTCCTCAGGGTCAGGACCCCCCAGTTTATCATGAGTATTTTATATAAAACAGGTTAATAGAGAAGTGCTGGCATAGTGAATGAGTGTATCAAATGCTTAGATTATGGCTCCAAGTGGCAATTTCTGAAATGACTCCCTCTGAGCGCACCAGTTACCAGAGCTGCTGGACTACGGCAGCAGTATCTTGATGCTACAATTCCACTACTATTTTAAGTTTCAAAAAGCTACTTAGAAATGCTGCATCTTTGTCATTTTGGTTATGGGGACAGAAATGTATTTTGTGTTCAAGCTTCATCCAGACTTGTTCTTGATCACATCTGATCTAGCTTACAACAAAGAGAAAAAGTAAAATAGACTGTTCTTTTCTTTACTTTTCTTTAATTTGCGGTATCCATGGTTCGAAAATTATTTAAACTGTATATTTTATAGTTTAAACTTGTTCACAAAGCTAGTTGGTTTAATTCAGGTGAAACAGATCTTTTACGATGGCTCCAGAATAATAAAAGCATGTAAAATAATGTAAATTTATTGATATGTAATAAAATAAAATGATCATTCTTAGTAGCTTACAGTATGAGATCCAAAACTTTGGATCTGTGAGCTAGTTTTCATTAAATTCAACCTATGGAAATAAAATAAATACAATGTAACACAATATGAAAAATGCAATAATAACAATAATAATAATACACTGAGAAATTAATATTTGCAAATTCCTGGAATGTCTGTTGCACTTTCTTAATAAGTCAGTCTTAAAACTGGTACTGCCTCTGGAAGGTGTGAATGGCACTGGGAAATCTAATAGTTTTTGTGAAAGCCTTTTTGGTTCGACAGATTTCCAGAATTCCAATGCTGCTTCAAAATGTGTACTCGGATTTTCCACACTAGATTTATATAGGTGGCTATAACCCAAGTGAAATCACGGTAAGTGAAAGTGTGAGATAAGGTGGGTGAATGTTGCTGATATAATTTAGCATAGAACTTCACCAAAAACAGTCAC
Source organism: Pterophyllum scalare (assembly GCA_024447675.2). NCBI lineage: Eukaryota > Metazoa > Chordata > Actinopteri > Cichliformes > Cichlidae > Pterophyllum > Pterophyllum scalare. The sequence continues at coordinate 8,023 of JAMQGT020002457.1, forward strand.
TGAAAAACCACTTATCGCGGCTTCAGTATGAATTCCCAGCTGTAATTCTTTTAATTAAGTCTTAATTCACTTTAATTTTTGGTGTCTAGCTTCTATCAATGGTTCAGGCTCGTGGTGATGGTTTTAATGGTGTAGAAAATACTTTCTTGACACACTTTGGGGTCCTTAGTACCAGCTGAGTATTGTTTAAACCCCACAGCCTACCTGAATATTGTTGCTGACCCTTTATGATCACAGTGCACCCATCTTCTGAGGGGGTCCAACTTGGTGCTCACAAGGTGTACCTAATAAAATAGTGAGTGTATTATGTTGACGTAAGAAAAAATTGATTAGTAGATCAATATGACATTTCATAGCCTTTTTAAAAACCTAAATTAGTTTTATAAGTAAGTCAAATTTGACTGCCCCTTAATTTTTCCCCATAGCTGTAATATTTCATTTTGAAAGCAAAGCTTAGAGTCACTGTTATGCTGTAGATGCTGTACTGTTTGGTATTGTGTGGCTGAGCTAAGGTGACCAAGATACTGAGCCTCGGATAAAGTATTATCTTAATAAGCTTAAAGTTGAAACAATCAAGAAAACATCAAAACAATCCCAATGTATGCTTCTTTTCTCTTACATTTCCTGGGACGTCTGTACTGTGGGAATTGTGTATCCCGATCAACAGGTCTAATGTTTGTCAGCTGTATTACACAGTCATTTCACAAGCAATTACATCCCATTAAGTTTTAGGTGGCATATGGAGAACGAAGAGGCTGTTTATGTCTTACAATGAATTGATTCAGCTTCAGCTGCATTATGGATTAATTATCTGTTGCTATGCAGTATTTCCAGTAAAACAGAAAACAAACATGCAATTTGTTGAAACCAAATATTTCATTATTTTATTGCATTGGTAAGAAAATGCTCACAGTTCTTCAGTGAGCAGCATTACAAAGAAAAAGGATGGTGTACCACTGAAACAAAAAGAAAAAATCCTGCAGTCTTTCCACCCTCCTATCCTCTGCCTAGCCCTGTGTAGTTGTCACTCTACCCGTTCAGTTCATCAAGTTATACAAAATAAAAATGAACAGAACCAAAAAGAGATCATTTTTGCAGTCTGTATCAAAGCAATTATAAAAATAAAAAACCTTTAAACTCCGTATTTTCTTAATTTGCTATCATATTTTCAAATTCTACAAATCAAAGAGCAACAAGTCCAAGCAAAGAAGTTTGTATACTGTATTGCACCCAGTACAAACAAGCCTATGCCCTCTGTTGTATCCAACACAACCTTTTGTTCTGTGCAAATAAGGTTGGGCAATGCAACATCTATTGTATAAACTGGTGCATAGTCATGCTTGACATGTTCACAAGTAACATGCACAAACATAAATGTACAGTCAGAACTGATACTAAAACTCATCTGTGATGAAAAACCACATCAGGAATATTTATACACAACACAAATAAAGAAATACCACTGAAAAGAGAAGGAAGACTTACATTTGATATGAAGATGAACTCCATCAATTCAAAGTAGCCGTTTGATACTACTACACATTCAAATGATACAAAGAAAGACATTCCTTCTCTGCTTAAAAGCCAATGCTTCTCTTTTTCTATTTTTGTTTTTGCTTCATAGCCAGTGTACACAGTTTGGACAGTACATCACAGGGACAAAGATAACAAGTATCTGTACAATCAGTCTAGGAAGCCATTTGGAGGAACTCAAGGTTCCCAAGTACATTTACACATTAAGCAGAATACAGACAATATAAAGCCGACTAAAAAGACCATTCACTATTGAATAGTGGACATTTCATACAGGCAATTCATGCTGTCAGATCCAACCATGGATTACATGTGATGCTTCACTTTTTTTTTTTTCTAAAAACAGCCCAGAATAACATTTAGTCAACTCTGAGTTAACGAACATGAGAAAACGCAATGGCGAGTGCTTATTTTATTGATCCCCAGGCGTTTGGTATAACTGAACTTAATCAAGAATCACTGCCGCATTCTTTTCACGTTAAATTATCAGAGTTACAGTCTGAGCAGAAAGTAGACCTCGGGCTCAGACGCTGAGTGGGGCGTGTTTGCCGGTGGAAGAGAGTCGTCAGTATAGTACCGATCTCCATAATGGTCGCCATTTCCATAACGTAATGATGTGCAAGCTCCTTCAGGAAGTCCTCTGTCCTCCAGTTGGCCAAAGTAACCAGCTATGTAAGAACCAGTAGAGTGTCTGTTAGTTGGAGGAGTCTGTGAGGCTGGTTTACTCCTTAATACCACCCCACCAATGCTGGCAGTGCTATTGGTCACCACCCCTGAGCGAGGTTTTAGAGCTTCTTGTTGTCTTTCGCGAGCACGGCTGTTGATGTGACGCACACGGCTTTGGCTACGGGAGGACAGGCGACGTGTAAGGGGTGGGGGGAATCATCTATATCCCTGGGGACAACAGGAGCTATACTTGCTGCCTGTGGCTGCGAAAGTGGGGATTTTGATTCCTTATACAACAGAGGAGGCTGGGGCCTATCACTCTCACTATCATCCCCCTCCAAACTGACCAGCTTACGTAGCTGTTCTGTAAGAGGATCACAAGATTGTGACTGGAAAGTCATGCCCTCCATGGTGCCTGACTTTTTTTGCTTCCTCATATGGGGAGTGATGAAACTGCGACTAATAATGTGGTATTTGCTCTGAAAGTTGCATGATATGTCTTCAGAGGTTAAGTCTCCCAGGGATTTGGACTTGCATGGGCTGGGGGAGGCAGAGTCTGTGGTAGCAGACTGGGGAAGAGCTGATAAAGGCGTTAAATTAGACTGTCGTGTAACCTGTGGCTGGTGCTTGTTATTAATCTGTGAAACCTTTTGGTTCCATGACTGCTTTTGGTCACATGATTGTGTTTGACTTTGGTTGAGTGGCTGGTTGTTTTGAGGAGCTGAAGTGGGCATAATGCAGTCATAGTCCAAGTGGCTATACACTGCTTCACAGTCTGAAGAGGGCGAATAAAGGCCTCTGTCTCTACAGCTGTTTACAGATGTAGCAGATTGATCATGGAGGCTTTCCGAAGAGGAGAGACCATTTTGGTAACATTCCACTTGCTCTCTCTCCATCTGTTCATACCTCAGCCTGTCTTGATGAGGCATGTTGAGCATACGACTGCCATTGTAGCTCATCTGTTGCTGGTAGGAAGTACTGAAGTCTCTGTTGTGTTTAAGGGCCTCAGAATTTCTCTGAAACATGGGGTAGCTGTTCTGACGCAGTGGACTGGGGTTAGAGGGTCTAGAGTAGAAAGGTCTATAGTGAAGGGGGAGACTGAGAGTTGTCCTGGTGTTGATGGTGACTAAACTGGTGATAAGAAGGTGTATTCATGGGAGAATGACACTGTGAAAATGCTACACGAGATGAATGTGATGGGTGCTGTTGTTGGGAATCATGATATGAAGGTTTTTGTTGGGAGCAGCTAGGAGTGGACTCATGGTTTTCATAAATAGCATGTCGTTTGGTTGGACTCATAAGCCCCTCCCTTCGGCTGCCATGTCTTGGGGAAGTCAGCATCATCTCCAGTGGATCCTCATCAACATTTAGCTCCACTTCTGTAAAAACAGTTCCGGCTGAATCATGGGGAAAGTGGAAACTGTTGCCATTTGCAGCAGAGCCCATGCACTTGTTAGAAGTATCTTGCTCTGTTTCACTTACTCCTGGTGGATCAGTCACCTCTTCATACACCCTCTCCTCTGTCTCCTCAACTTCTTCACTTTTGCCCCTCTTTCTAGCCACATAATCCCAGCCTATATTGTGACTTTTCCCCAGTCCCTGAACCATTTTTGCTGGAGATGACCCCAAACTGCTTCCTAAAGTGTCCGCTTGAACGTAGACTGTCTGTTTCTTCAGGTATTTTTCTGGCAACAAAACCTCCTCATCCAAAATAGTATAGACCTCCTCAAGCTCAGCAGTTTCTGGGCTGGAGAAGAGGGCTGGAGCAGGTTGGGAAATCTTGTGAGGTGAAGAGATTTCCCAATTTACATTATTTGCCTTTTGAGCTGCCTTCTGGGGACTTGTGGGATTTTTCTTATTAGGAGATGCTGTGTTGGTCTTGAGAGGAGATCTGAACTCTTCCAGTGTTTTAGGGGTAGTGGGCCTCAAGTGTGAGTGATGAGATGGGGTGATATCATGAGATATGAAACTGTTTTGGTCAATAGAGCTTTCAAACTGGCCGATCAGAGCTGAAACAGAGCCACATGTGTCTTGCTCATTGCCTAAGGATACAGCATCAATAAGTCTGGAAATCGTGCTGTCATGTATAGAACTGGGACTCTTTAAATCACAGTACCTGCTGGCAGGGGAAAGAGGGGCCACAGAGGAGGGTGCAGAGGAAGAGGATGAAGACAATGAAGGTGTAACTGTGAATGTTGTGCTACTTGATGACATTTCTGGTTTATCCAGTTGCATCTGACTATTCATTGTGGGCACTACAAAAGAGCTTTTCTCTGTTCCTGTGGAGATGACCTTCGATTTGTTGACTTGTGACTGGTAATTCGCATAGTCTTCTTCCTTCCTCACTTCTCCACCACCAACAACCAGATAAGAACCCTCTGACTGAAGAAATTCTTTGTTTCTGTATGTCTTAGAAGGGGAAGGGACTCTTGATTCATTGGCAAGTGATGATTCAATGAGAAGGTCCACAGAGGAAGACCTGGGCCTGTCAAAAAGGCAGGATCCTGTGGACACAAATAAATGAACAAAGGGAGTAATGAAGATATGCTCATATATGATAACTGATATAGAATACCAAACAGACCAACACTTAAATGACAACAATTAACAATCCAGCCAATACAAGGCAACGGCAATACACAGACAAATGGATCACCAACTACAACTGTGAAAGGGGAAGCTGGTGGAGGTTTTAAAAAAAGGAAGAATCCATGTTTGCAAATATCGGATAAGGACGGAGATGGTCAAATGGGATTGGTTTGGTCAAATGGGATAAAATGGCACAGTAATATATTTCTCAGACCACTTTCCAACAAAATACACTGGGTGGACGCAATACTGGTATGTTTTTGAACGATGCAACCTTCAGACAATAGACATTTTAGATTACCTGTAGGCATATCCTAGTCAGTTCTCTACTATAAAGAAACACACAAATGAAGATGGGACAGAAAAGGCACGTTAAGGTATCATGGAGAGTAGGCTGTAGTCTGTCAGTTCACATGGTTACTGTACATGAGTTCTATGTAGCATGAAGTAAAGCAAGAAGAGAAAAATCAGAAAACGCTTGACGTTAATTAATTAGCAAAGCAATTCAAGCCAACGCCATGTAAAACGCTGGCATTTTCTCACAAAAATTCAACAATTTAGAAGTATGCTGTAGTTAAAAATAAATAAATAAAATACCTGTTCCCAATTTTGACTCCGTTATACTGCCACAGATTGTTGTGGCTAGATATGTGTTAGTATTAGATAATAGATCATATATTCAATTAAATTTTAATGGTGCCAATTCACAGGAACAGTTATTTCAAGACTCTTTATGTGATGGTATTTAAACTAGAATGGACATATTTTATTTGTAACTTGCATAATTTTTTCATTTATTTTCTTCCTTGAATGCAGGAGGAGTGGAAAATACCCACCAATAACAGTGTCTGCACCCATGTCATGCTGTTCCTTGTCTGGGGAGCAGATGGAAAGCTGCCCTTGCAGAAGCCTGTCTAAGGGCATGGAGATCGGTCTGTGAATAAGTGGGGCTCGAGGCTGGAGACGCTTCTCCATCCCTCCTTCCCTCCCTGACACACCCTCTCCTCCTCCTGCAGCTGCACCTGTGCCATTCTTTTGGTCTGACATTGAAGCCACTGACTCTGACAGCATCATCTTTGTCTTCTTCCTTCCTTTTGCCGGGGCACTGGCTGTGCGCCGTAGGAGGTGATCGCTGATGGAGCGCTTTCGTAGCCCACTGGAGTTTGTATCCACGGAGGACTTGGAAGAACGGTTAAAGAAACCCCGGATACCTCGCAGCTGATTACTCTGATGAAAGGAGGAGCCAAACAAGAATAAAAGGTATAAGTAAGACACAATGAGACACCATTCCCAGAAATACCTGATGAACCAGTGTGCAGTTCTGAAACAGTCTAAATACATTTCACACATTACAATTTGAAGTTAAAATGTTAATTTTGATGTAAACAATAGGAAGGAACATACAGCATGTGTTGAAATGGATTGAGAGCAGTTAACAACTACATGCTTTTATATAAATTGCCTGTAGATGGCACCCTTACTCCTTGGTTACCACAGCAAACAAAATGCAAAAAGCTATTTTTTGGTTGTGCGCACATGCTTACATTAAAAATAATAATATCTACACTCACAATGAGACAACAACAACAGGCTTAAAAAAAATCAGAATGAAACTTAATTTGTAAGTAAACTGCATGACTCAGTCATTTAATGGGACAAATGAAAAAGTCACTGAAGATAAGCCAGACTGCACATTTGCATCATGCATTGCTTTTTCATGCAGCACCACACAGACCCTAGTGAATCGATATACCTTATTAGATCCTAGAAAGTGCATTATGGTAAAGCTGGGATTCAGCACTAGAGGGCTCCACTAGAAAGACAAAGTATTAAGCATAGCTTAAATGGACTTGTAAGTTAAGAAGAACAATTTTCTGTTTACCTCTAAAAGAAAAAAATTATCAGTTGACCAAAAAGGCTAACAGGGGGATGCTACAGTAAACACCAGGAGTGTAGAGCACTTACCTTCCCATAGACATCATGCATTGACACGTGCACAAAAATGGAAGCCTCAGTCAGCCCTTCCAAGTAAACATGTCTGTAACCTGTGGTTAGAGATGAAGGGAGAAAGCATGTGAGCTAGAGATTGGTCAAAGACTGATAACGTGTCATCAGATGATGCAGTAGAGGGAATCAGGATTTCAGATGCAGTTTTGATGGATCTAGATTAAAATAAATAAATAAAAACAA